>JAEUWP010000201.1:0-39556 GCA_018524725.1 Podaxis mareebaensis
TTATTCTAGCCATAAAACTTGATTGTATTATAATCTAAGTACTGCTTTCATGACTGAAAACAGTTTAGGCCATAACAATGCTGTGCATGGGTGTAAGGTCAGTTCGTTTGACCTTCGTGGCCCGGGCCTTTTGGTAGGCCATGCAAAGCTTTGTCAAAGCTTTGATATAAGTAGTGTGAAATCGGTTGGAGCTGACTTCTATTGGCGAGTCGGTTTCACAGTACGACTCCGCTATGATTGTTTCAGCGTATATCAACATTTGGTGTTGGTGTTGGCGTTTAATAATGCCATAGTCTGTGAATACGGAATTGACTTGGTCTTCTAAGGAGACCACGTCGTTGAGAGCAGGGGGCAGGAATTCCAGTGTTGATGGTTCAGAGTGTGAACCATTGGATCAGTGTGTTGTGCTTGATGTGGGGTGCGATGCTGGGAATTGGCTCAGCTTGAATTCAGGGAATAGGGGAAGCTCCTCTGGAGCTTCCTCACTGTTGGTGGATGATTCATGAGCCGACACATCTGCTGGGGGTGTGGTGATGGGGAAGGGGGTTGTCGGTTCATAATGTGGCGAGGGGATGGATGGGGAAGGGGGAGTGGGTGGAGTGTGTGTGCCTTGTATGTTCACATTGCACATCGTCACATCGAGATGTCATTGCATGTCTTCAGACACGTCATAGTGTCCAGGGGGGTGGTTGTGCTGTGAGGCCATTTGAGTAAGTGGTGACGAAAGCTTTTTACTTTAGGCTTTTAAGTGCAATAGTTGCGTTTAATGGATTCACTTAGTACGTGCCCAAGTGCGGGGTATTGTAAAAAAGTGTAAGCCTACTGAGGCTTACCTAGAGCGTAGACCTTAAGTTCACACCAACATACAATAAACCCGATGTATTGGGATGTACGTAGTGTAGGTATAAGGTCAGCTGTCGTGACAACAGCTGACAATGAGAATATAAAGGATATTTTCCTGATGGATTAAGTAATCCATCGGGTTAAGTAACAGCAGGAATTAAACAATTAATTAATACAATATTGATTACCAAGAAAGGAGACAGCCACAATAGTAAGGGCTTAACCCTTACAGACAGGGAATTGATAAGAAATTTGCCATTTTTCTGTTTATGCCCGGGAAATGGTTTTTTATAATGTCCCAAGTATCGCTGAGCCTAACCTGCCACCCCAGGGTGTTCTTGTCTGGGAATGGTTGTATAGGGGATATCGGAGCCAGAGCAGGGTTATAAGCGATGTCGGTGTGTCTGGATATCAGACCAGGTTCCTAAAACTAATATGTATCAGGCTCGTCAAACTTCCTGGCTGTTATGTTCACATCTGATACTAAGGCTCACAACAGAAGTATCTTTAATCTGTCAGATGAAAGAATATACATTGCAGTCTGCAGACGAAGTGGTGTTGGCCTCTAATTCCATGCAGCGTTCTCCACCACATATTGAAATCCTTGACTGGTTACAGATTTTTGGCCCTGGACTTCTCGCACTGGACTTCTCATTAGATTCAGTGCCACCACTCAATTCTGTTGCGACTGACAATTTTAACTCATAAGTCTATTTGTCTGTTGGTCAAGGATATCCACGAGGGAGATGTCTGATGAGGCAAAAATTCCTGGTGCACTCCCACAAAATGAGAATAAGATATGCGATGTTTGGAATGGACATTAACAGATGCCTCCGATTAGGATCACACTGGAGTTCACAAAGGAAAGATATTTCTGGGTGTTAGCAGTATAAGGAAACACATTGAAACAAAATGACAAGTCTGGATCCCTCCTGTGCCCATAAAATCGAGACGGCATCCCATGGGGGAAATATAGAGTGTTAGTATCTAGGGAATCCTCATGTGGATCCATTACCCCAGATATTATACCCTGTCATAGCTCACACCTCCACCCTCGAACATTCACGACCCAAAAAAAAGTGAAGGTAAAAAGTTGTGTAAATGAACAACAATAGGTACTTTCTTTAGTTTGTCATTCTTCCTCGCAGCAGCTCCGATAGAGAGAATTCTCTGACATCCGCAATGTGTATACTGAGATCTACGAGACGGAAGGTCGCGGAGAATCAGTTCATGGGTTTGCGGAGTGGCGAGAAGTCTAAGACACACCTTTGCTTTCCTCATCGCCTTACAAGTTGGACCCATCCACACCTGTCAATTGACTTGTCAATTCGCATGATGATTGAAGAGATACAACCTCTGTTAGAGGTTCAGGGAAAGTGAGCACAGTTGAATCCAACAACCACTGGACTTCGAAACCAAACCACAAGAGGTAGGGGCCCAAAAACAGAAAATAAAACGAAAATAAAAAAATATAAAAGTCGGCAAACAGAACTTGTGGGTGAACTTTGGATGGCGAGGTGGAGGTCAAATAGAGGTGTGCAATTCACTACCTAGAATACATGGCAAGCTTTTCTTTATATACGAGTAAAACTATGAATCTGAATGGGGATCTCGAGGTGAAAGGGCATAGATGAGGCAAAATGGAAGGTAATTAAGCTGAAACTGGCTGAGAAATGTAGTAAAACAATAAACCATAGAGATTAAAGGAAGTGTGAAGGCGAAACAGATGATACACAATATCAAATGCAGAGTGAGAAGGCGAGAGCGAAATGGAGAAGGCATAGGCTGAGACGTGAGCGAAATTTCACAAGACAAGACTACTTGAATACCACTACAAATAAGACAATAAGCAAGGATAGGATCATGGGACTGGCGGCGACAGAAGAAATGTAGAAATGTATACACATAGTGTAAGGGTTAAGCCCTTACTATCGTGGTCGTCTCCTTTCTTGGTAATTAATATTGTATTAATTAATTGTTTAATTCCCACCATTACTTAACCCCAATGGATTACTTAATCCATCAGGAAAATGTCCTTTATATTCTCGTTGTCAGCTGTTGTCATGACAGCTGACCTTATACCTACACTACGTACATCCCAATACATCAGGCTTATTGTACATTGGTGTGAACTTAAGGTCTACGCTCTAAGTAAGCCTCAGTAGGCTTACACTTTTTTACAATACCCTGCACTTGGGCACGTACTAAGTGAACCATTAAACGCAACTATTGCACTTAAAAGCCTAAAGTAAAAAGCTCTCGTCACCACTTACTCAAATGGCCTCACAGCACAATCACCCCCCTGGACACTATGACGTGTCTGAAGACACGCAACGACATCTCAACGCGACAACGTGTGACGTGAATGTACAAGGCCTACACACTCCACCCACTCCCCCTTCCCCATCTATCCCCTCACCACGCTATGAACTGACAATCCCCTTCCCCATCAACACACCACCAGCAGACACGTCGGCTCACGAATCATCCACCAATGGTGAGGAAGCTCCAGAGGAGCTTCCCCTATTTCCTGAATTCAAGCCGAGCCATCCCCCAGCATTGTGCCCCTCACCAAGCACAACACACCAATCCAATGGTTCACACTCTGAACCATCAATGCCGGAATTCTCGCCCCCTGCTCTCAACAATGTGGTCTCCTTAGAAGACCAAGTCAACTCTGTATTCACAGACTATGGCATTATTAAACACCAATGCCAACACCAAATGCTGATATACGCTGAATCAATCGTAGCGGAGTCATACCGGGAAACCGACTCGCCAATAGAAGTCGGCTCCAACCGATTCCGCACCACCTATATCAGAGTTTTGACAAAGCTCTGCATGGCCTACCAAAAGGCCCAGGCCACGAAGGTCAAATGAACTGACCTTACGCCCATGTATAGTGTATATAAAATACAACCCACTCAACAGTACCTCGAGCACATCCTTGACTCCACTAATGATGGGATCACCTATGATCCCCTCAATGCCAAAATTAACAAAGCGATTGAGAGGGCCGAACAACACTCAGTACACGAGCACCATCGTCAACACAATAATGATGGACCGCCAGCAACGCCTCAACCACAACTCCACATTGCAGCCCCTCACTTTCATCCATGCCATCCATCTCCCTCACTGACTGCATTATCAAATACCACCCAAGCCATGGTGCATTTACATGTGCCCAGGCAACCAGGGGAAATGGATCAAGCTTACAACGAGCGCCTCAGCATGCAATGACAACACGCACAAGGGTACGGCCTAAGGGCTGCACACTTCACCATTGATGGGTCCACCATCACGGACAGTGAGACGATCCCAGGGAATGATACCTTCACGAACCAATTGCATTGCTATGCCCCAACCACTGGGGCATCACAATCCCAACTGCCGCCTCCCCTGTTAATGCAACCTGACCCCCGGGGTCAGATCAACACCCTCAACCCACATTGGTCACCTTGACTGCCCCCTATTCCTTCTCCCAAAGGGAAAGGGCCGATGGGTGTACCATCACCAAGAACAATGGCGCAGGGTAGTAACTATCCTGCAACGAGTCCTGAGACCATGAGATCACCACTGGCCAAACCCATGGCCAGTGGAAAATCTCCAGTGGCTTCAACATCAAATGTTAAAGCTGAGCTACCTTCCACCACTAGTGTTCCCATGAATGCTGGTTCATTCCAAGCCTCAAGCACCCCATTCATATTGCCTACGGCTAAACGAACCCCTCATGCTGATAAGTGGAGCGACTGGGTCGCCCTACAATGAATGCAAAATGAAGACATTCGCACCCGTGGGTCATCTCTGATAGACGACCAATATGTTAGGTTCAACGGACACATACCTGTTGAGGCCACCATGTCGGAACACGAGGAGCAAAAGGCAGCTACTCATGTATTCTTTGGAGGCCCTCTCAAGACACCTCAAACAGTTAATACCCGCAAAATGGTCAGGATGGCATCCTCACCCCAACAACCATCCTCGCAGGGGCAAAATCTGCCCCCGCTATACAATCTACATCCCCTCTGAAATCTTCCTCCCATCCAAGAGGAAGAAGGAGAGGAAGAAGATGATACAAAGGAGGAGTGGGAGGTATACACCACCTCACGACTCCCCACACCGAACCGAGGGACTCGTCAATACTCTCTAGTCAGAGAGGCACATGATGAGTCAGTAACTCTGGGGATCATACAATCCGTCCAGAGTTACAATAACCTAATGTATGATCATCTACACTGAACAATTGACCAATACCTCGTGCAACCCATCGAGTATCCCGAAGGTTATAAACCTTCACTAAACAAGCTCCCCACAGAAAAGAGCTTAGAACTGTATGGTGGAAGTCACCGATTCAGAGACTTGTTGTCATTCGTAACAAGTCTCTGTGCTGACTTCACCATGAAAGGACTAGAGGGACAGAGTCCTGCTACGGATCGACTATGAATCCTAACCCTCCAATATTACCTCGTTGGAGAGGCGAAGGATATGTTCGTTCGTCATGTACTTAGTATAGATTGTAGTAAATACGATTGGACATTCAAGAGCGTCATTATGGCACTCTATGACAGATTCATCAGGCCGACATCAATGCACAAGGCTCGCGAAAGCCTCAAAGGAGTCAGATATAATCCCAAAGAAGGGATTCAACATTATTATGACACCATCTTGGGTTATTCACAAGACATGGCAATCCACCCCGATGATTACTCTCTCATCGAGACCTTCTTAGAAGGTCTACTGCAAACTATGAGACACTTCCTCATGTTTGACAGAGGGTTGTCACCTGAAATGAATCAACTCGAAGACTTCGTAGCACACACAGCTGATTACGAGAATCAGATGCAAAGCAGCACCTTCTTCAAAAGGGTTCTGAAACCCTCCTGACCACATGAACCATCAGCAGGCTTCTCAAAGAAACCTGCTGCAGCAGAACCAAGAACAAGGACCGCATGGGTCCCTCGTTGCATATCCGCAGGATGGGATCGCATTCCTGCCCATGAGCTAAGGTGATCCTTGAACGCCTTTCCACCAAAATGACCATCGAGACCTCCACCTCGACAACACAAACCCAAGGCTCAATTCAAACCACAGGTACAGAGCAAAGTACCTGTTAAGCAGAACCAAGGGAACAAGGCCACAGAGAAAGGGCCTTGTTACAAATGCGGAAGACATGGTCACTGGGCACAAGAATGCCCAGAGAAGGGGAAACAATGCAGCTATGTATGAGCTGCACACACAGTCGTTCCAGTGAATGACGAAGAGGTTCTTCAACAAGAAGTTGAAGAAATTGAACGGGACTCGACCTCAGATGACAACACTGAGGTCCAAGAAGAACCAGAGTCTAGTTCGTCAAATGGAGACAAACTAGTACAAGTCGAAGTCATCAAATCAGACTACGGATCTGATGTTGACGATGAATACAATTTCGCCACCATGATTGGTGACGCAGAAGATGTCAGTGATAAAGATTGCGACGATTTCAATGTCATCGATGCTCTCACTGTCGAGCCCAGTGAGAAACCAGACCATGAAGTGAGGGTACGCTGCGTTACCCTCCATAAAGAAAAGGATAAGATCCTCCAGCCCCAAGCCTCCCTCAGCGAGAAACAATGTCTCGCCACTCTCATCACCATCAACAGGATTGATGCTTGGACACTGTGGGACTCCGGTAGCACAACTACCAGCATCACCCCCACATTTGCACAAGTGGCTGGCATCAGGGTCAATGAACTATTAGACCCTCACACACTGCAACTGGGGACAGTGGGCAGTTGATCCACTGTCAAGTATGGAGCGACAGTAAACGTCACCATTGGAAACATACGTACTCACATGTATGTAGATGTAGCGAACTTCGATCACTATGACATGATAATCGGCATGCCATTCATGCGTATGAACAATGTTATCCTTGACTTCATCAAGAATGAAGTCAGAATCAGAAACAAAACCATAGCAGTGGCAAACTTCGCTGGCAAATCAGATACTCACCTGCGTCGCCACCATGCAACTGACAAAAACAAGTCAAGTTGACTTGTGGAGGATGTTCGATGAGATAATATTCGTCGAACATCCATAGAAGAAGTCTGAGATGATGAACAAAGTTCCTGAGGGGAAACATTACCCCACAATAGCTGTCACCTCCTAGAAGAGGTCAAGAGTTCCATGAACTCTCAAAGGGGGGATGTAGGTCACAGAGGACACAAGGTCTCCTCCAAGAGAGACAAACTGAAGGGAAAATCACACCCTTCACCAAACCAAGAGGGACAAAATGCCCCTCATAGACCACAAAAAACGAGATACAAGTCTTGTTTGATGGACAGACCCACTCAGAACCCAATGTTCGAGTGGTACTATGACCCCCACATGCCCGCAGAATGGAACGCCATGGTCTGCGGCATATGGGAAATGCGTCATCCTGGGGACGAACTACCAACTTTGACTGGGTTCACACAACCCAACCTCGATGACGTAGTCGAAACCCAGGAGTTTACCAGGGTACATTACCCTGATAAAATGGTATGAGATCAACTCCGCAGTATGATTGTCACTCATCTTCCAGTAGAAGACAATTCAGAAACACAGATACAAAACACTCGGATAAATGCTGAGAAGAGAAACCGCCACCCTGAGTGACAAGGCCGGTACTCCAAGAAGGACATACTGATGCTGTGCCAGCAGTGGTTCAATGAATTCGAGGACATAATGCATGGTCCTCCAGACGAGCTTCCCCCATTTCGTGAAGTAAATCATGAAATAAACCTCATCGACGAGAGTAAGAAGTATAGCTACTTCACCCCCAGATGCCCACAATCCCTGTGTGGGGAGTTTCACCAGAAACTCAACTGCTATGTGAACGCAAAATGGTGGGAGCCATGACATATCTCCCAAGCAGTGCCATTACTGTGCATCCCAAAGAAAGATGGTCAACTATGAACCATCATTGATGCACAACAACGAAATGAAAACACTGTCAAGGATGCTACACCCTTGCCAGACCAAGATGTCATTCGAGAAGATGTTGCTCGAGCATGATATTGATCCAAGATTGATCTCGCTGATGCCTATGAGCAAGTCCGAGTACATCTGGAAGACGTAGACAAAACAGGATTTGCTACAATCGCTGGCACATATGTCAGCAACATAATGCAGCAGGGGGATTGTAACGCCCCTGCAACCTTTCAGCAGTTAATGACTGCTATATTTCGCGATATCATAGGTATATGTGTACACATATACCTTGATGACATCTTCATATTTTCTGACTCAATAGATGAACACGAAGATCATCTACGACTTGTGTTTGAGCAACTGCACGAACACAAGTTATATGTCAAACAATCCAAATGTGATCTGTATGCAGATCGCATCGACTGCCTTGGTCATATTATCGATGACCAAGGGATACACCCAGACAAAGACAAACTGACTCATATTCGGGGGTGGCGCACTCCCAGAAACTATACCGATGTCCAACGATTCATTGGACTTGTCAACTACCTGGCAAACTTTTTGCCAGATGTATCTGCATACACCAGGCCACTGCTCACAATCACCCAGAATGGAACCCTGTTCCATTGGAGACCCCTTCACCAGTGTTGCTTTGACATGGTGAAGAGGATCTGCGAGAAGACCCCTATTGTCAAACTGATAGAACCCAGAACTGGGGAGCCCATATGGATCATCTGCGACACCTCTAAGACAGGCATCAGAGCCATGTATGGACAAGGACCCACCTGGGCAGACTGCTGCCCAGCAGGATTCATGTCCAAGAAGTTCACCCCCGCACAGCAGAACTATGCCATGCACGAACTCAAGACACTAGCGATCTTAGAAGTGCTAATGAAGTGGGAGGACAAGCTCGTCAGCTACCAGATCCATGTTATCATGGATCACAAGGCACTGGAGTTTTTCAAAACTCAAACGCGATTGTCTAGCTGACAACAACAATGGATGGACTATCTATCACACTTTAACTTTGACATTACATATGTCAAAGGAGAATGAAATAAAGTAGCAGACTGCTTGTCTCGCTACTTTGAAAGTGATACTCCAGGAGAAGAACACTCCCCTGGAGAATACATCCAAGTCGACCACAGAATCGACCCTCACTGTGAGGACCTACCTCTACAACGAACCAAGGAGATTGAGCATCTCCTCGACAGAGTCAAGGCAATGGTCGAGTGACCATTGCGGCGAAGCACCCACTTGCACGAATGACAGGAAGAACGAGAAATCAAAGCTCGTGAGCTTCAAGAAGCAGCCCAGAGACAGGTGGCTCAACAGGAGCCACAAGAACGAATTGTCAAGTCTCCAACACTGGGAGACGCGTTAACAGGTGACATCACCACTGAAGCTCCAATGGAGCTCCCAGCCAATGTGATGAAAACAATCACATCAGGATACGCATCTGACCCCGTATTTTCAGTGGTGCTTGAAGCACCTGAGAAATACAGTGGTTTTACCGTCAATGACGACAGTATTATCCGAAGAACTAACCCCCAAGAACAGGAGGTAGTATGCATTCCCAATGATCGATCCTTAATTACAGAGCTTCTGAATAAAGCTCATGAGATCGTTGGTCACTTCGGTGACCAATGGACAGCAGAGTACCTCCGAAGGTGGTACTGGTGGCCAAAATTAGCCAAAGACGCATGCATGTTCTGTAGAACCTGCGAGATATGTCAACGTTCAAAGGTCTCGAATATAAAACCTTCCAGAGAATTACACTCGCTACCAGTCCCAATCAAACCTTGGGACTCCATCAGAATGGACTTCGTCAGTCCATTCCCTGAATCCAAGGGTTTCGATTACCTTTGGGTTGTCATTTGTAGAATGACTAGCATGGTACACCTCATCCCAGTGCATATGCGGATGAAAGCATCCGAGTTATCCTGGATATACTTATGAGAAATTGTGAGGCTGCATGGCCTCCCTAGCTCGATCATCAGTGATCAAGATTCGAAGTTCACCTCTGTTTGGTGGGTAGAACTCCACAAAATTTTAGGAGCTAAGCTCCTAATGTCCACATCATTCCACCCACAAACAGACAGGCAGACCGAACACATGAACTGGAATATCGGACAGATATTCCGAGCAATGGTCAGCCACAACCAAAAAAACTGGGTAGACAAGGTACCCATGACCGAGTTTGCTGTAAACTCAAGTATATCCGCCACTACTGGGTATGCACCGTTTGAATTGAATGGTGGATACATGCCCAGTATGATCTGAGAGATATGGGGCGACTTAACACCCCCTAAGGGTGTTAGACTATTTGCCGAAGCTGCCCTGATGAACCTGGCATCTGCGCATGACGCCATCATAGAAGCACGAGTTTTTCAAACCCGCCAGGCAAACAAGAGAAGAGGGCCTGAGCCCAACATTAAAGTCGGAGACCCGGTATTCCTTTCCACGAAGAACTTGAATCTGCCAAAAGGCAGAGCTCGCAAACTCTGTCCAAAATTTATAGGACCATTCAAGGTCCTAGAAGCCAAGCCTGAGATGTCTAACTATCGTCTCAAGCTACCACCAGCCCTACAGGAATGTCGAATACACCTGACATTCCACATTTCCCTATTGCGACCCTATAATGCATTGGATGATGCACTATTCCCTAGCCGAAATAAACCGGAACCATACGACTTCAGCATAGATGACGAACATGAATGGTTCATCGATGAAATCATTGGTCATCGTTTCACAAACGATGGCAAGGCGGAGTTCCAAGTCTGCTGGAGTTTAGGCAATATGACCTGGGAGCTGTATAGCCATTGTAAGGACCTAGCAGCTCTAGATCAGTATCTAGAGCTGAAAGGTGTTAAGTCAATCCAACAGCTACCACGGATCAGTCAATGACTATCCGTGGAAAAATTGATGGTGTCCAAAAATGGACACTCGACCCTGAGGATTGTGTTCCCAATGTTTGGGAACACAAAGATTGGACAAATAACTTTAATTCGTCCTTTCACCTCAACCACACCCATGGACTCCCAGCACAGCCAACACAACCAGCACACTCAACAACAATGACAACAACTGGCACCGGGTAATATCAATCACCCTGCACAGACCGGAGGCCCTATATTGGGCCTCAAAGGGGGGAGGCAGATGGATATATTGCCCGACCTGACACCAACACATGATGGGCAGCAGTTGGCTGCCCATCAAGCACTACTAACCAGCCTTGTAGGTATGATACCCCAAGGCATCAACCAAATGGATCCATCACATTTACATGCAATGCCCCCACCACCTCAGCAATTCATGCAAGGATATCCATATCCTCCATACTACCCCCCACCACCACACATGTATGGTTTTCCACAACCGTACGGACCATACCCTCCTCCTCTGACGCCATACCTGCCGTTTCAACACCAACAACCTGCGCCATTCACCCAGCAGCCATTTGCACCAAACCTGCAAATGGCAACCATTCCTCAACAGCCCCAACAGCCAACTCAAGATCGGCCCATCTCCACACAGAAACCAACCACAATGGCGCCCAATCCATCACGGGCACCTGAACCACGAAGGAGTAACACTACTCCTTCATCCAGGTCCTCCTCTGTGACGTCAACCAGAGGAAGGAGTAAGGTGCCAAACCCCATGCTACCCTCGTCCTCTAAGGACAAGGGTAAACAGAACCCACCTGAACCAGCACCAGCTGTGCTTTCCTCAAAAGCTCGAGGAAAGCAAAGGGCTGTAGACATAGAGCTCGAGGACAATCAATACGTCCAAGAGCTGATGAACCAACTCAATGAGGCAGGTCTACCCATAGACCTGATATCCAAGCTGAGCACCAGCTCAAAACATGCTGGCTGCAACACCATTATTGAGGAGCTTTTAACAAAGCTCCACAGTTTACAAGACCGTTTCATCATGCTTGAAGGACAAAACAGCCTATTGCAGAGGCAGGTCTTGAACCTGCAATGACAGTTGAATGAGAAGTCAGACCACGAAGAAGAACAGCCTGCAAAACGGCGCGCGATGTCTCAATCAATGATGTCATCTCAATGGGGGGTGCCAAGCACCCCACAAGACCCCACCACCCCAACACCACATATGGGCAATGAGGTAAAACCCTTACCTCGCCAACGCCGCCAACCATCACCACCACCAGCTGCGTCGTCATCGCGTCGGCCACCACCACCTCCAGCTGACATCACCCTACCCTATATCGAGGAAGTACCATCTGGGGACATCGATGTTCCCATGCACGAACCCTTGATGAGCACAACCTTGAGGTCAACGAAACCAACCTCGAGTGGTATTGTACCATCAGAGTCCCTCTTTGAGGGACTCTCCTTTGGCCAACCTATCCTGGTATGCCCACCAGGAAATCTCCTACCAGAACCCATAATCCACCTCCACCACGAGTTCATCTGATACAGTCCAGACGACCTGGAGGAATGGCTTTCGGGACTGGAATACTCAAGCGACGAAGACAACAATTCATCAAGGAATCATCGTAAGAAAAACAAGAAAAACCAAAAGGCACAATTGTCTGGAGACGATGATTGCGCCGGCATCTCAGACCTCATCAGACAAGGAGGCAGGATTCCTGACCTCTGGGGACTTTGGGGTACCGAGCCGGGTATCAGAGAACACGACAACTCCATGTGAGGAATGTTGTCGCATGACATATACTATTGCCAGTGAATAAACACAGTATTCACAGGCACAAATGCCTGACTTGTCGCCAACGCCGAACTCCAAGGCAGGGAGTTCGTGCACAGCAACAAGAAGGGCACAGTGCACCACATCACAGGTTGGGGTCTACTGATGACCCCGAGACAAGTCATACGACTATGGCAGTTTATGAATAACCACCATGTCAACATTCACAGCAGATTCGAGGCATACTTCCTACTCCGAGAACTGCACAATATCGCAACCTCAACCATGCCAGAGCATCACGATGATGCTATGGACTTCATATTGAACCTTGAGGGGTACGACCCCAACTTCCTGGCGCCTGGGATGCAACAGGAATATATGACCAGGCTCGAGCCCATTCTGTGCACCGTGCAAGATCACGGCACTAGGAACGTTCTCAAATGGAACGAGGGTAAAGGTCTCCCGATGCTGACTGGCCCTCAGCTTTTTGATATTGACCTCTTAGGTCAATATCTCCTCATCCACGGAAATCCCAATACCTGCAATGCCTACAATGGCATTGCATTCGAACAACAAAGACTCATCCACCGCTGTTGCATCTTCGGTTATGGCTTGGGTCGAGCATTGAGCCCATCTGACAAGAGCACCTCACAGAAATTCATGAGGCTATTTGCCATTCTCGTCGCGACTCTGAACTTATACCGGGAATTCATTGCCAGATATAACAGTCGCGTTCCACAAGAATGCGCCTACTCCTCACAAAACAGGCCTGTATTTTCAATACAGTCCCTGGACATAACCCCCTATGCTGCACACAATTTGAGCCTCAACAACATGGCTCATGTCCTCATCCGTAACAGTATACCCACATCATGGGTAGACCATGCATATCTCTTCAGGTTGTGGTGGCTCAACCACACCTATCGTGGTGACCAACTACACCACAATTTATACGATGAACATGACAATCACCGAGTGGAATACCTCGACTGGTATCATGAACCACTGGCAATCCCAGAGTGGGATGGATGGAGACATCCCACTGACAACGACCTCAATCAATTCTTGTACTTTGAGTACAAGAACACTCAACAAGAAAAGGGGGAACACTTTGTTCCCCAAGGATGGTTACCAGCAGGGGCCTCGCCTTACTTCCAGCTCCTACAGAACTGCGACTACCCTCAGTGTCTGCTGGAGCCACCCCTATCCCAACTGCGGCTGACCCATCCCCTTGTGCTAACTCTCGGTGAGGTGGCACCTGCCATCCCTGATGAAGTGGCTCTCGATACAGATGCCCAAATGACAGAGGCCAACACCTCTGTATCCACACTCGCTGCCACTGAATCTCACTTGTCTGATGTGACCATGACCAAGGCCAATGCCTCTGCCCTTGCGTCCGATCTCCCACCCATTGCTGTTTTGGCTGAGGCCAACGCCTCCGCCTCCTCATCCCAGGACCCCATTGGTGAATCCTCGTCGATCGCCTCTTCATGCTCACGCTTGTCCTCATCACCTTTGTGATCGAGTTGACTCCAGCCCTGCATCCCCTACGAGGTGATCCATCACCTCGTCTAAATCTTACTACTGACTGGGCGCTATCTGTGTCCCCGTCTCCCACTCGTCACCACAAGTAACCTCATTACTTGTGTCCTGAAATTCTTGACCATACCCTACGGTCTCAACAGGGGGTGTGTAAGGGTTAAGCCCTTACTATCGTGGTCATCTCCTTTCTTGGTAATTAATATTGTATTAATTAATTGTTTAATTCCCACTGTTACTTAACCCCGATGGATTACTTAATCCATCAGGAAAATGTCCTTTATATTCTCGTTGTCAGCTGTCATCACGACAGCTGACCTTATACCTACACTACGTACATCCCAATACATCAGGCTTATTGTACGTTGGTGTGAACTTAAGGTCTACGCTCTAAGTAAGCCTCAGTAGGCTTACACATAGGCACGACGACGATAAGATTCAGAAACTCAAATAGTGGGTCCCAAAAGTAGCGATGTGCGGCTCGACGACGGGCGCTCCGACAGGGTGCATTCCGCAATTAGGTTTAGTGAGAGAGTGACATGAAGTTGCCGTTTTCACGAGCAACCGTTCATCAGTCTCTACAATGATTATGACCCTAGCACCAATTGCTTTACCAATTCTGACTGATTCCTGCAAGGGTTGGATGAAGAACTCCTGGAATCGTCTCGCCATTGCATCATTGACAATTGTTTTGTTGCTGGAAACTCTCTTGTTGACTAAGTCGTGGTACTCCAGGAAATCAGTGAGCGAGCCAGTACACGAGGGAAGTGAAGAAACGCCTATCGTGGTCTCGACCATTGATCGAGAAGAAAGCAATAGTCTGCCTGAAGCTTTGAATTTCTCCACACCGGTCTGAGCCAAAGCGGATTTCCCAACCCCAACTGGCCGTTCCTCCAGAATAATGTGAACTGACTACCATTTATCCCTACGATTCGGGTGTCGAATAAAATAGGCATCTCCAGGTGGTGGAAGAAGCTAGGCCGTACGAAACATGTACTCCGTGAATCAACATGTCCAGCACTTGTTTGTTTATGCATGACCAGCTACCACTGCCGAAGACATACCACTAGATCAATTCCGAGGAGACTCGACCCTGAGGAGGGCGAGGACCAACCATGACCCGCCCACTGGCCACAACGCTTATTTTCTCAAACTGACTCCCTTTCTATGTTATTCCCAAACTTTACCCATGATTCTATGATTCTATGATTCTTTGACTATGACAATTCGCAGTAACAACACGACACATTTACATCAATATAACCCGTAAACTTCTCACTTCAACCGGACTACTCCACACACCACCTCAGAACCCTTATATTTACTTAGATCTGCCGAGGGGCGTAGTTACCTAGTACGCGCCCACCGCGTCTTAGCAGTTAGTTTGCTTGTAGCGGTATAGAAATGCAGAATACAACAACAGCATGACCAGCTGAACGATCGTTCGGTTGTCTAGCAACGCCGCCACCATCACATCATCGGATGCCCCAAAACTATAGATTGTCGCACCTTGTTTCGAGTAATGGGTGCTGCGCGTCAATATTCTCAATTTCCTTGTGAGAGCACTCAGTTCGGGTAGACGTGTGCGAGCGTGTAACGTCCAGCTACACTGAAGTTCGGTCCTATAGCCTCGTAGTAAACGCAATAAACAATAAATAGAAAAGAAAAAAATCATAAAATCCAGAGAAACGGTAGTAGAGACAGGACAACAGCCCTGGGACGGACTGAGGACTGATATACCGAGGCGGTCATGGGGACTTATAACGACAGAGACTCCCATCAACGGGAGCTGAGGTAGGTTGCGGGAGGCGAACCACCTAAATATTATCTGCCTAGTGGCCGTACGATAAAATTCTAAATACTCGAGGTCGGGAATAGGGGCCTTAGCGAGACCCACGCACAACCAGGCTTTTACCTCCACACTCGCTTTCAAGTGAACTTAAAGACCATTCGGACGACGACTGGATTTGTAAAAGAGTCAATAGGAATGAAATGGGTGTGTATACATAATCTAAGGGCATTTGGGTACACTACACTCGGGTACTACGCAAGTATTTCAATTTCCGATGACACAAGAACACAAGGAAAGTCGAAAACTCGACCGTCGGAAGACAAACATGAGCCATTAATCACAACACAATGCTGCAGAAAGCCAATATTAACCTTATCTGTCCTTCAACCTTCGACCGTCTCGCGTTGGTGGTCATTTGCAAACTGTAAGGTCGTCATGTTCCTCCAGGTCGTGGTTTCTGTCAGACCGCAATTGGCTCTTCGTAGGTTGAAGATCATTCGTGTCCCCTATTATGGTTGAATCAGCTATACTTCTCGTTTAGAACAACTGAATGTCCTACTAAAACGCATCCCATGACTTGATGCCATCTGCAGAAGGTGTTAGTTTGCACACTGGCAAAATGGTGCGATGTCTTACACCGTTACAATACCGTAGACATTGTAGTTGTTGTCCCGGAATTGAATTACAAGAACCATTTCCAAACTTGCTAAAGCTGATATCCCAACATGTCATTAGTTTGTAATTAGTTGGAGTTGTAAGTCAGAAGAGACGCTTTAATCAGGTGGAATTCTCCACAGACCAAAAATCCTATTAAGCAGAGTGGGTCCTCGCCTTGCGTGATTATGAGAATACCCTCACGGAAAGAAGAGTAGAGTTCCATCGCGGTAGAGACTCCAAAAAGCAGGTGTAAAACGCCGGATGTGCGTTAGTCTGGACCGCAAGGATTCATGTGTTTGGCGAATGTCTCGCAAAGAACGGGACAATTTGAGCAGTGTGAGAAATACCGAAAGGCCTAGGATGATGTTAGACTTCTGTCTGCTGTTATTGCAAAGTGCTTCACAGACTAAGGTTGGCAAGAGTACATGCACTTATATAGTTGTAAGTGAAGGGCAAAAAGGGCAGGGATGAGCCTTACTTGGAACCTATCAGGATAAACGTGAAGGCATAGAATTGCGAATCATCAACGGGGCAGTCATGCAGAGGAGAGGGTCCAAAAGGGGCGTTGAGAACTAAGATGTCGTTTCCGATGGTGACAACGGTAGCAACCTGGAAGAGGCCAATGAATCCCAACACAAAAAGTGTGAATAAACCTACACACTGTAAATTCAACTGGTGCAGTCTTTAAGCCGAGTGACACTTGTTGCAAAGAAAAATGACGTACCAAATGTACAAAACCATAATATGAAAGTTACTGAGTACAATAGCTCAACAGGAGGTATTTCTAAACAGAAACCGAAAGCACCTTTGCGACTGAAGCCCCACAGCGCGCACAACCTGAGAAGTAGGACTATTCTGAAGGCAATCATTGACGAATTGGCACTGGGAAAGGTCATCCTCGGTTAGATGATCTAGAAATTGAATAACGAACAGTGTCATTATGAGGTAGAGGACGGAACATCTGAGGAATATAGAGAATAATTAGAGTCTGAGTCAGCAAAGATCGTTACAATCCACGTCATTAGTTTGGAAACTAGCCTCACGTCTGGTGCGATGAAGCAGGAGATTAGTGATAACCATATTCAGTTCGACGTGAACACACTCACTGGCATTGGGATGTTAGCTGTCTGTGCCACTAAGGACGTGAATTAGTGGAAATGGTATGTATGTGCAGATATGGTGGCTGTATTTACACCAGAGCGCAATTCTGAACGCGAGTTAGTTCAAATCCCAGTGATAAATATCTGACTTACATAACATATAAAAATGTCCCGGCCTGAATTTGTAGACAGAGAGCCTTCATGGTCCACCTAGAATTACTGAACGATTGGGATCAGCTTTGAGCGCAGACTATGAGAATAATATCAATGTTACCGATAAAGGTGGACTACTTCCGGGAGTTCTAGAAGCAAATCATAAGAAATAAGTGTCAGCGCAGCCGCTAGGGCAGATTCAGTGAGCGACGATATTCGAAATCGAGGGGTGAAGCTGCTTACTATAACTCCAGGATGCCTTCAAAGCATAAGAGAAATCTTGTTCAACCCAGTCTGCCATAATTTCTGTTTAGTCGGCCAAGGCAATGAGTTCGGAATGAGTTTAGAAGTACTGGGAATGTTGAGCGTGACCAATTCACCCGAGCCCATTTATCTCATTTCAGCTTTAACTGATAGCACATTATTAGTGACAATCACACAGATGGAATGATGCCGCACAAATTAGTGCCTCTTTTAGTCAGCGGTGTTGTCTCTTCATACCATACTTCTATACTTCATGCGAAACACTCTCAGACCGGCAGCTATTCCTGTATCCGCGATCACCATAGTCCAACAGATCAGAGGTATCATCGCTTCTGCCTTCTAATTGATGGTGAACCTCGGATTGGTATCCGCGGACGAGCATATCATATAGCAGCATTCGCTTCACCCACCCGAAGCCGTTAATGCACTACTTCCTCAACTATTCCGTTCCTCATCATACTACCTCGCTTGATACTTCACACGAGGTATGTCGAGTGACCTGATTTATCGGTCAAGGTGGTAAAGTCGAGGACTGGAAAGAGAATACTTGTCAAACACGCAGTATAACAACGTCCAGCAGCCTGTCATGTTGGGCTTTGATTTTCTTGATTGTCGCCGAAAGATATATATGGTGCATGATGCCCGTGTTCAATGCGTATATCTTGGCGACCTACGAGACGGAGTACGCCGTGTTTACATATGCAACTCCAGACAAATCATCATTCAATGTCTGCCACTCAACTCGATTGCGATAAATCGGCAATCCCGAATTGTGAGTCTGCTTGTCTGTTGATCAGGGGCATTTACGAGGGAGACGTCCAACGGGGTGAATTTGCTAGCCTCTTCCCTGAACGAGGACATGGTACGAAGTGCTTGGAATGGGATTAAAAGGGTGCCTCCAAGTAGAATCGCGCTGGAGTTTAGAGGAAGGATATTTCTGGATATTAGTAATATAACGAAAGCATTGAGACAAACAACAAATCTGGATCCCTCCCGTGCCCGTAGAACCAGGATGTCCCGTAGGGAGATATAATAACGTCGGTGTCCAGGGAATTCTTGTACAGATCCACTCCTGCAAATGTTATACCCCGTCATAGCTCGCACCCCCCGCCTCGAACATCCAATCAACACACGGCCCGAAAACGCGAGGGTAAGAAGTGCCCACCTTGCGCAAACGAATGACGATGGGTTCTTCCTTCAAATCATCTCTCTCCCTCGCAGCAACTTCAATAGAGAAAACCCTCAAGACTTCTTTGACATCTGCTGTGTGTACGGAGATCTACGAGAAGGAAAGATCGTGGAGGATCAGATCATGAGGTCGCGGAGAGGAAGGTGGGATCAAGAAGTCAAGACACACCTTTGCTTTCCTCATCACCTTACAGGTCGGACCTATCCACACCTGTCGGTCGGTGTGTCAATTTACATCCGTGCGAGAGCAGTCAAGGGTCACCAGGCAATAGGGATCGCCAGTGCCATCGCAGTGCCGCCGTATGGCAACGAAAGCACCATCAAAAGAAAATCACGGAGTTCAAGCAACCGGAAGGCACCGACGGCCGACGGAAAGGAGTTCGAACGGGGTCAAGGAGAGGGATCAACTAAAGTCTTCCTGATCGATGGTAAGGAATGACGGACCACAAGGACAAACTTTTCTCTGATAGACTCCTTGTCGTTGGAGTATTTGACTCTTACATACGCGAAAGAAGCCTTGGAATCATCGAGGTTCTCCTTGAGCTCGGAGAGACCGCCAGAGCCAGTGCTCGTGAGCTTCAGCTTGTCGGAACGATCAGATTCGTAGTCAAGTAGCAACCAGTTGGTCTCGTTCTTGTCATCGCGGACGTTTCCATACGCTGGGAGAGAAAATAAGCTTCTGATAGGTGAAAGGGAGGTAGTACTAACCCTCGGCAATAGCTGGGTCTGACACGTCTGCCATGGTAGAAACTATATAAGTTTAAGTTGGATAGGGGTGGTACTCTCAACACTTCAATTCTATCTGATCACCGGCAATTGCCGCGTCATCCTGAACGCAATATTTTCGAAATTTCCCCTGGATCCGTATCCAATGGCGTCGCGTGCCCTGTCGTCTATACGCGCCCTCCGCCGCTTCTCTACACAACCGACGTCCCCAGCAACTGTCTCTGTCGAAGCTCGTCGTAAATGGGGTCTTGGTGGCTTACCATCCCCGCGCTCTATCCTTAACGATGATTCCATCCCAGTCGACCTCTCCGAAGACGATGACATCGTCAACGGTTCACGACCAAACACGCCGCCTCTTCACCTCCGTCGTCCACCTACATCACCCACTCCAGCCGAATGGAAATCCCACCGCCACGCCATCAAGCGCACGTTTCCGGATGGCTGGTCACCACCTCGGAAGCTCTCGAGAGAGGCTATGGACGGACTGCGTGAGCTGCACAAATTGGATCCTGAAAAGTTTTCGACACCCGTACTAGCGGAGCGCTTTAGAATCAGTCCGGAGGCTGTGAGGAGGGTCCTGAAGAGCAAGTGGGAGCCCTCGCCGGAGAGAAGAGCGCAGTGGGCTATGAAGCAGCGTAAGTTGAGGGACGAGAGGATCGAGCACAGAAGGCAGACAAGGTTGAAGGAGAGGGAGGAGGTGGAAGAAATTTTGCTTGCGAAACAATTCAGTGGCGGTTTATCGCTCAAGGGTTGAAGCTTTTGAAGTTTTACTGCCCCGTGTGTATACCTACCTACTTAATACTTATTCACCCCTTCCTCAACATGTTTTTGTCATCGCATACACTGATAGCTACACTCGCCATTGTACCATATCTTATTTACTTACAACATTTGCTATCTAACACTACTATGTAATCGTCCAGCTACAACTACTTTTACGTTAGGCGAATAAGGATAGGGGGATAAATAACACCGAATCCTAAACCATGTGGCATAAACGAACATGAAATGAACGGCGGAAGAGGAGAAAGCGAACAGAAAGAGTACAACAAAAGGCAAAGTCAAGCTAAGAGTGAAGCGGACAATGAAAAACAGGCGCGTCTAGCGCACCAAACACAGTCCGGGTACAACATGTCACATCGAAAATAAATAAAAAAGAGTGCAACCACGATCAAAAATCCAACGAAGTAAAAGTCGGGGGCAGAAGCGCGAAAGTGTCCAACGCCAAACGAAGTATTCACAACAAAGCGCTGTCCTTCCTTTCGAAGCCCAAGTGAAACGAACCTTTCGGTGGCCTGCACAACAAGATATCATTCCAGTTCGGCCTGGGCAAATCGTCCATATGCTTTCCGTTCTTATCCACGATATCCAGATCAAACCCGAGCACGAACATCGAGAGGAGAAGCTTAAGCTCAACCTTTGCAAGACGCGTACCCAGACAGGCACTCTTCCCTGTAGACGGCCCGAACCTCAGCCTCAAATCCACTGGTCGTAGCAAACAAAGCACTCACCTGCACCCCAACCAATGTAGCCAAATGGTATCTCCTTCTCCGCCTTATGCTTCTTCTCCTCGCCAGACTCGTCCAACCACCTCCCCGGATCGAACTTCCATGCATCTTCATAAATACTTTCATCCAGATGTATGTCGGAGAAGGGATACACCACATATGCCCCGCTCGGCACCAACTTTCCATCAATATAGAACTCTGGCCCAACGTTCCTCCTCATCGCTGTATGCGGTTGCGCGACCCGCAACGTTTCTTTGATCAAAGCATCAAGGATGGGCGTAGACGACTCCCAAATTTCAAGTGGAATCTGTTTAAGAGTCTGCGAAATGCTATGGAGTTGTGTTGGCGCAGGTGCAGGCGCAGACGACAATTGTGGAAGTCCCGACAGATTTTGAGCGTCCAGATTCATAGCAGGTTGTGCGACCGGTACCGGCCCCGGCTTCATACCAGCGGCAATCGCATCCTTCCTCCTCCGCCCGCCAAGACCCAATCCTTGAAGGCTCGCTGGTCCAGTGGTAACCCTACCCTCTTCCATCTTCTCAATTTCACACCTTTCGCTATCGCTATCGGGAAACCCAACACGAACAGCACCCTCGTATTTCTCCTTCAAATTGCTTCCAGATCGCAGCAGCTCCACAGTCGAGTCCTGATCTAGGTCCACATCCGACCCGGAATTACATCGCTTGCGTTTATGCGAGTTATGTGAGGTAGTGGATGAATGTGAGTCCCTCCTTCGTGATGTTGATGGTGATGTCCAGGGTGGTAGTGGGAATACAGAGGAGGATAACAGGGACGGAGAAAGAGGAGAAGTTGGGGCCCGTGTGGCTGGAGAAGAACACGATGTGACAGGGACGATTGTGGGGGGCTTGATGGTGGCTGACCGGGTAAGGGAGGCAGAGGGGTGAGACGCCACTTGAGACGAAGGACGAAGAGGGGGCCAAGTATGAGCGCGAGAAGGCTGGCTTGAGGATGCAGAGGTTCGGAATGACGGTGCGGGTACCGAGGCGGGCGCAGATGCAGACGCAGGACCGGAAAACGTCACGTCCGTGTGCGTCGCGACGAGCTCTTCGACCTCAGCCCTAGCCTTCCTTGCCCATTCTGGATGACTCGCTAGGAACGTCACTAGCCAAGATCCTGCAGAGCAAAAATATATCAGTCCACCGTGACGGAGACAAAACTTAACCGAATACAGCCAAGAAAAAGAAAGTGCAGGAAAAGGAGGCAAGAAAGAGAAGAAGGCTCCGCCAGTCGGGCGCACATGGACACCGACAGAAGGCCTCTCCGGCACTGCCAGTGTAATGCTCCATTAGAACGTCACCTCGCCACCGACCCTGTCGCTCCTGGGAACCTTCGGAAGTTAAAACCACAAATTTTGGTTCTAAAAAGGCGCTATTCCAAAAAAGATCAAGCGCCATCTCCCCACCCATCAAGATCTCATTTCCAGAATCCCGAATCCCGAGTCCCGAGTCTCGTTCCCCATATTGCCGCTGTGGGAAACAAGGAACCAGGGGAGGAACTTATTTGTTATTGGCATAGCGAGGCACCGACGACTCCGATCAACAAAAACAAAGAACAGGGCGAGATAAAGGGGACGAGGGAAGTGAGGACAATGGAGGCGCAGGCGGGAGGTGCGGAACGGATATCGCAAGACAAAGAAAAAACGAGGAGAACAGAAATGAAAGACTTACCTGATGTACCCGTCGCCCGCGCTCCAGCAATCAATAGACCCATGATAAACTGTAAGGTCGAAAGGGGTTAATCATCCTGACACACCAAGCAAGCACTCTTGACGTCAAAAAACGCGCACAGCGCACGCCAGAGCCACGACACAGTCGAGCAATAATTAAGAAACGTCACTCACACCAACGACAGCGATCGTATCATCTCCCGTATCCAACAATAGCTGCATCGTGTCTTGCGGCTTTTCGCCCTCCCCAATCTTCGTCAACAGCTCCTGTCGCTGCTTAACGGCCTTCACAAGAATATCATAGATCTCCTTGGTTGACCACAGCTTGCTCACCATCGTCCAGGATGGGAGCCATGGCAATAAAATAGTAGCGGGCGTAGTCCCCAAGTCGAGTTTATCGTACAATTTCTTGATACGTGAGACGAGCTCCAGGTCGTCGGCAATTTCCCCGCAGGATAGCGCGCGCATCGTCGTTTGGAAGGTGAGCTGTATTCAATACCGTCCGGTTGACATCGCAGGAAACCGAAGATTATTCGGTGGGGTGCATTTCGGAGCAGGAGAAA
This sequence comes from Podaxis mareebaensis, assembly GCA_018524725.1. NCBI lineage: Eukaryota > Fungi > Basidiomycota > Agaricomycetes > Agaricales > Agaricaceae > Podaxis > Podaxis mareebaensis. Next base: position 23,646 of record JAEUWP010000201.1, read on the forward strand.
TTGACGGTAAAACCCAGGGAGCCGGTAGCGACAGAACACGCCGATGGGGGATTGCCGTTAGACCAATGAGATAGCCCCGGTAGAGAAAAGAATCAAAATAGACGCAGGAGGGCCATGATCATCAGATTGAAGCCCAATCATTAAAACAACGTGGTCGAAACGAAAAGCCCGTTGTTTTGATTCAATTCAAGGCCGAGGACAAACCCGTTCAAGGTTGGCATAAGGCGCGCAGTGAGTCAGAGAACGTGGCTTTCGTCAGAAGATGCGAAGCTGATGTAGTAGATAAAAATACCGACCTCGTATATTTTTTCAAACGGGTCGAATTTCCCGGATGAGCCCCATCTCTCCATCACCCTCCGAGAATCTTCCAATAAGTGAGGAAGTACTAGAAACACAAAAAAGATGATAAGGTCAGCAGTTCGACCATACAGCACAGAATGGTTGAATAAATAACGAGTGAAAGCATGAAAGGTTACCGTCGGGGAGTGGATTCGGCTTGATTGCGCTGAAGCTCCCCGAGGTGATAATCATAGGGTTCAAGAATAGTGGAAATGGGGTATAAAAGTCACAAAGAAAGAAAGGCGGGTAAACCGTATGAGAAAGAATGGACTCACAAGTGCTCAGGTGCCCACCCCGCTGAGCGGCGACTACTCGCTTGTGAATCGCAGCAATACGCCGAGTCTGCAGATCTGTCGTAACTCCGCTCACGTTGGGAATCTGTCATGTCAGTACAAGGGACAGATTTCGTATCAGCATTGACAAGACATCCCGGTAGTTGCGCCACAGTGCGAGAAAAGATAGGGATACTTACGGCGCCAGACAATATCCTAAACCCCTCTGTCAAATCCAAACCCTTGGCCCCAAAGAACGCCTGTCGACCGCCCTCCCCGGAAACCACAATCACCGTATTCTATTTGAATCACCAGCAATGATGGAAAGCGACAAAGGATGTTGCAAGCGATTGACACAGAACAGAGCGGCGATAGAGTCGGGAGGAAATCGTGCATGGCCGATGCAACCGCAACCCAGACGACGACCACACCGAACACACACCGTCGCCACACCATGACATGCACAAAAAATAGAAATAACCGCGCAATTAGCACAGCAACAAGAAAAGGAACAGAACGGTCAGCAAACGCCACGGAGTGAAGCGAAAGAGACTCACCCTCAAAAGCTTGAATTGAAATACACTCTGTCCGGTGGCCTGAATTCCCCAGTTGAGGAAGTCGTACCTCCTGCGATAGAATGGGATTATGTGAGAGAGTGATAGTCCAGGCAGAGACATCGGGGCATCTGCAGCATCTTTCTGGAAGGCGGATGTAATGAGGATGATCGAGAGGAATGTTATTACGGCCACTGTGAACTGTGTCGCAAAACCCGCGGAAAGGAACGCAGTTGCAGCAGCTTGCAGTCCAATGGCGTACGGCATGGCCGCCAGTAACTCGCAGGCAAAGTAGCTCGAGTGAGTTATACGCTTCACACAAGGAGTATCAAGAGGAAGAGGTGCTAAAAGGTGATCTAAGAGCTTGAGGGTTGGACGTCAACATGCGTGAAACTGAGAAGAAAAGTAAATATACATACGTGGGTATGAGGAGAGCAGTGATTTAGAGAGACGTCCTAAGGAAGTGGGGGTAGAAAGGTCGGAAGTGAAGAAGATGATATATAGTGAGGACCAGCCAAGGAACGGGTCGGCAAAGGAACAAGGTGTAGACTTGAAAGGTATTTTATAGCCCTGCGCATCGAGCGACCGGAGGAAAGGAAATCAAAGTGTCAGCAGTGACCGGTAAAACTCTCATTTCGGTCATGCACCCTGGTGGACGGAAGCGGAACAAAATCGGGAAGGAGGGGGAGGATCTGAAGGGATGGCAGTGAAGTGAAGCATTACAGGAGTGACAGACGCTCAACGTTGTCTTCTTGCTGTGGCTCTGTGACCCCCCTTATCATCAAGAGGTCGGTCCCGAGATGAAGGTCACTATGAAGCTCTCACCCGTCCAACACGTGGTGTATGCCGCTTGTCATCCCACCTGCCACCCATCCACCCCGCCACTTCCTGTGCAACATCTATTCTTCTACAGCGTTTCACGTCCACTAACCTTTTTTCAAAACCTCCCGCGACCTCGCTCCATGCCGTCAACTCTTTCTCTTCTTCTCTTGCCGGCGATTCCGTGTTCTTAGCACGGCATTAAGTCATATGCCCAGCCTCAGGACTATAGCAGTCACAGCTTGCTCATGATGAAATCATGAGAGCTTCATCACACCACCACAGGGGGCATCACACGTCCCCCCGTCCTGTTCCAATGGACTCATCGATCCCACGTTGTGACGGACCCTGGTGGTGTGAACTATCGCTTCGCTTTTCTCGTAGAACGCTCATGGTGTCAAAATTTCGTCCAGAATAGATCTGAAGAGGCGGAGCCCGGTGCATGGGAGGGCCCCAAACAGGGCACGGCATGATCAATTGATCTATCGTCGATCTCCCTCCAAACCACTCCCGCCTAACCATATCCAGTAATTTACCAATAACTCTATCCATTCTCGTACACCACCTATTCCAACGTTAATTGCCTTGTTTCCCGTCACTGAGGATACTGTACGTTTGTACAGCGGAAGTCGTCATTCGGGCGGCTCTACAGGAAACAGCCGTGCAGGTCAGACTTCGGCACCCAGGCTTCAGGCATCTGGATATCAATCACTGTCAGACGGCTTACACTATACCGCCAGGGAAGCGCATGTACTCTTGGTACTCCCCCATGGTTCTGATTTCTGCCACATCAAAGAACAAGTTCTCTATATTATTTTATTTTCGGAGTGGCCTAATGCACGTGCAATCACGTCCTACAAAGCTCCGGTGCCGATAAGCGGTGTGCGAATGCGATAACAATACTCCGGTAATGGGCGAGGGCTGCCAAAATGACACAGATGTGGAAAATCTGGTGTGATGCGAAGAAGTAATCGAATTTTCCTGGTGCCAGCCGCTCCGGAATTCGATTCGCGCTTTTTTGGTGTATGGTGAGCGACGACGGTAACAAATACAGAGGCGAGGGAGTAATTGACGTTAATGAAATGTCCATTGAAACGGAACGTCCACGTCCAAGACAACACGACACGGGAACGGCATAAAGACGTTCATGTCGGAAATGGGGTGAAGTTAAACTTAGAATTGGATGACTTACTATAGTAACGCGCCTGCGATATACAACGCCGCAGACGTCAACAGCCATCCCAATCCCATGTCCGCGAGTAGCTCGTGAATCCCATGCGTTGCGATGAGGTGCGACACAGGCACCATTCCAGAAAGGCCTAAGCCAATGAAGACGGAGGTTCGGGCTCCTCGATGAGTCGGTTTCGAGTATTCTGGATTCAGCACAATGTACGCAGCTCCTAAGTTCCGCGACACGCGCCGATCACGATGTTAAACGGCCGATGCAGATCCCTAAATTAGACTCACCGAGACCCGCAAGAGAAATCCCTGCGAGATAGAAGGCTGTCAAATGGGCATGACAGAAGAAGCCGTAGTATATCGCGGGATAAAATGACCCCACTGTAAGGATGATTATTCCAGAGTAGTCGTAAGCATGGCAACGGGTGGCAACCTTAATTCACAAGGAATAAGTAGAAAAAACGCGGCTAGCATGCTAACATGCATACCTTTTCCGAATGGCAACCTGAAGTATGATACAGCGCACTGGCAAATAAACACATGGCTGCGGACAACAGAAAAATGAGGAAGACAGCGGAGTCGTGCCAGGTGGCGACCGAAGTGAAGGGCTTGATGTAAGAGCCGTAGAATGTGGCACAGAAATAGACAAAAAGGGCTGCGCCCCACAGGTGGGTGTGAATATTGACTGCGACGTCGAGAAAGGCATTCAACGTGTGGGAGCGGAATCAGGTATGAAAACCGTTACTTGTCTCGTTATGCAAATCTGCAATGGTAAGCGGAACAAAGGTCAAACGCGGAAGTGGAGCTGGAGGTAGTAAAGACACTCATACATGCATACACAGATTTCAGGCAGCCTCTCCAATGATATTGCACCCTTGGTACGGGTTAGTGCGACCCACGGTTCCGTTTCGACTGGCTGCGCTGGGACGTACCGCCTGTACCCATTCAGGATGAACTCGTTGTCCTTCTGCCATTCCTCTAGCTCGTTCCAAGAAAGGGTACGAGACCGAGGTGCCTGTCCCCGTTTCTCGTGCAGTTGTGATGATTTGAGGGCATTTCGGTGACGAAGGGAATGTATACTGGCCCCGGTCATGTTCTGGGCGAGATCTAAGGTCCGTAGAAGGATATATTACTGTCCTCCACTGGATCTGTGGGTGGGCGATTTTATCCCGTTTTTTGGTAAATGGAAGGCTGTTGAGAACGAGGTTGCGGTGATAGTATCAAAAATATTCGCCTCGCGCGTGACATCAGACTCACGGCCCGTGATGGCCGTCAACAACACGAGTCCGCTCGAAGTGTAGCGCTCATCCTCTATGATCATACCCCAGACTTGCTGTGAACTCCGGCTGAATAGGCTAACACGCAGACGTTGTATGTGACGCGTATCATCCCATGCGCTCTGCGCATGCTGCGCAACGTATCTATAGTATTGGCCTGGGCACAGGGAATGTTCTGAACACAGCGGAACCGAGACTTTGTATAGACTCCGCGTATTGAACTCTTCTCGGCCATACGCTGTATAGTCAATTCTTTTTTCAGGACGTTTGAACCTTCTTTGGTCTTCGTCGTTCATAACTTCTCCGAAGCTACCCGCAAACATCAATGTGCCTTGGTGGCACCGATCTGAAGAACTAGAGCTTTCATATACATGCCGCAGTTGGTAATAATCACCCAGCGATTTGCGGGAAGGACCCCAATAGTTTATGCCTCGCACTCCGAAAGGGTCGCAAATCGTCCCTCTTGTTCGCCTGCGGCCCCAACGTGTGTTGTGGTGTTTATAGACTTACGATAGCGAGTCTGGACGGGAATCCTCCTTTTCTCTCCAAGGTTCCTCCCGGTGACGGGGTCGACTAGGTCATTATTCTTCAACTGGTTCCAGCCATACCGCTGGGTAGCTTGCGAAAATGGACTTGGAAAGAGAGATAACAACCGCGAAAGAGGGGTACGTGCCAACTTATCCAAAGTTATCCATGATCCAACTGTGACGTTTTCCTCTCCAAAGCTTCTACGTCACCGCTGGTAATCCAGAATATAACGATACCGCCCGGTTTTCAGACTCAATCCCATTGCACTGATACTTGAAACGGCCAACAGCACATCACTGGACGTAATCCTACCATTCTCGACTTCCCCGTCTACCCTATATTATGTCTTCAGATTCGGGAAACAATCTCTCAAAATCAGATGAGCAGATCATAAACGAGGCCGAGCAGAACCTGAATTCGCGTCCCATGGTGCAAGGAGACGTACGCAAAGGTGCTGGTCGTCCTGAGCAAAGCTCCACAGGTGAGTCCGTCGAAGCCGCCCTTACGGTCTTTCGTTTATTTCTATGCATTGAATCAATTGTGACTGGAATTTTACTCCCCAGCTCGCGAATCTGGTGTTGACGCAAATGCTACTAAGCACTTTGAAGGTGCGAGCGTGCGCATTGGTAAAGCAGCCACGGGTGGTGGCGGCGGGCAGATTATTCCGGAGAGTGAAGGCGGTGACAAGTTGCCCGGAAAGCATGGCGGAAGGGTCACTGTTGCTGATGATTTTGAAGGGCCTGGTGGTCCGGAGGATAAGGCTCGGGAGTGATAGTTATTTGACGGCGCAGAATCGCATGTATCTGTTCTGAGAGTTTGTACTACAACTTAATTGTCGAGCACATTAATGGCCCGACCCGCTCAATATTTTGGAGCAAGCATAATTGAGAGCATTTATATTTATCCGAGTCCCTCAGTGGTAAGCCCGCTTGGCTTAGGGGTAAAGCGTGCCACTCGTATTCTAAATACGGAATGGTAAGATCAGTCGTTCGAATCGGCTAGTGGGCAGGTTAAGCTCGATGCTTAAATTTTTTGAACGTGTTGCTGCAACCGAACAATGATGTACCTCTATGAATGCCTCATGTTTCGTCTGTTTTCTACAAGATTATGTTACACGTTACAAGTACAAAAAATACACGACGAAACATGAACTACGAAATGAACACCTTTCGGAGCTCAGAAAATGTACATGGAATTCCCGTTCGAGGACAAGTAACGACGTTGTTATTTTTCGCCGCCATTTCTTGCATCGCCTATCCAATTGCTTCAATTAGCATCCACCAAGAAACCCTTTAGTGAAACAGGGAACCCACCTCCAACGAATACACATTCCCGTTCGGGAACGCCATTGGCATGTTATCCTCATCCATAATCTTCCCAGTAATTCTGCACACGATCGTCGAATTGGCGTGATGACTGAATGGTACTTCCTCTGCCAATTTGCCGAGGCCGAGAGGCTGTTGTCCCGAAGACGTAGGTGATATAGATCCTCCTAGTGAAGCCGAGCATGAAACTGACGTCGATGTCGACGTAGTGGAGGGCTGTGAACTGTGGTCGGCGGTGTCATTACTGGACCCTATTGTTGACGCGCTGGTCATGGTGACGTCTTTGTTATTTGCTGCGTTTAGGGCTGCTGACTCGCCGTCACATACGGGGCAGTCGACGTTCTTGGTGTGGGTGTCGTAACACGCTGGTAATTTGAGAGAGGCCAGACCTGCGTAGAGTGCGAGGTGGAGTAGAGGTTCATTTGGGAGCGTGTTGAGGTTGTAAATAGCGAGGCGAAACGACCGGATGAGGTTTGACCAGCGGGAGTGATCATACAAACGCTGTAAAGATGAATGTCAACCCGATTATTCGGTTTGTAGAGAGTTGGACGGACCTTGTATGGGCCACAGGTCGTCGTGGGAGGAAAGGCGAGCAGTGCAGAGACACGTTTAATTTCTTCGAAATGCGTTTCTTGCCATTGAACCAGGTGCCTCTTGGCATAAGAGATGGCCTCCTGGTTTCTCCGTTGTCGTGCGAGTTCTATGAACTCCTGTAGACGCAGCTCGAATTCTAGAGTACTCTGTCGCAGCCCCTCGGTCAGACAAATAGCAGGCCGAGCCTCTGGTGTATCACATACCTTAATTTTCCGAAGCCCCGCTTTGTTTTCACTGCACCATGCGAGTGCCTCCGTGCAACTATGCTGTGCGAGTGCGTCTTCGATCCGTTTGATATCGGAGAACAAGTCAATGTCAACCAGGGTCTGTCAGAGTGGAAACCTAAGTCAGTCACCTAAAACTCTTCGCCGTGTCAAAAACTACCGAAGAGAAACACAGCTCGTACCTCAATATCCTTGTCTCTTGCTACACGCTTCGCCGTCCGCTCCTTACCATTCCTTAGGGTCCAATCGACGAGCCACCGATCCAACCGGGTGTCTGCCCAGCGAGAGAACTCTGGGTCGGTGGTGCTTTGAATGGACTCAATCGTGGCAAGGTGATTCACTCGTTCCCGCATCACATCCAAAGTGGGCTTGCCTGCATTTTCGTTCAGATCTGAGAGCTGATGTTTCACATCGCATTTATGAAGGCGTAGGAGTATGTGAGGTGATTATGAGTGAATGGAGTATGCAAAGTGGTACGACAAACCTTGCGTTTCAAGGACTCGACCCGGCCTATCATCCCTTCGATGGACTTAAGCGCATCCTCTCCACTCAACGTGCCCGCTTTTGCTCGATTCGCAAGGTCATTGGATACATTTTGGAGCGGTCCGAATTCCTTTTCAACGTTTCTTTGGGACGTACGGAACACCTTGCGGTAGTTTTCATAGGGGACCTATTTAGATAAGTAGCAGAGTCAAGTTGTATGAGTGAATTGGTTGAATTGTGCGAAGACCAGACCACGTAAGAGGGGCGTACGCGAACGAAAGGCTGTTCTAGAAGTAGAATACCATCGACGTTGAGCTTGTTACTCGCCATACAGAAGATGGAAAGTGTTTGGACGACCTGGGGTATAAGCTTTGGACAAGTGCTGTCGGGTCACACTGGCTGGTGCGGATGGGCGCCCGGCCACGGGCCGAGCACAGCCGGCGGGAAATCAGGGGTGCCTGCGGACTTGCATCTTGACTCAACTGGTTCTACTCCTATTCTCCTCGCGTTTCGCACCACATCGAAAGATATATACACCCTGTCACTTACTCGCCTAGGGAAACTGAGACACCCGTTAGGAGCACCCAACATGAACGAAACCTCCAATTCAAAAGAACAGGGACATCGAACACCTCTTCATCATCTTCGGCGCAGGCAAATTTGGAGCTTTTCGTGTAACCTTGGAACTCAGGGAGATGTTCATGAATACGTACGAGGCAAGACAGGAGCTCCTTTCGGGACCGTAAGTTCAACCCTTGGCACCAACGCAATACAGTCCGGAGTCTCAAGTGGTTTGGATCGCGTTACACCACTTTAATAGCGTAAGTGGCAAGTCTGCAGTGAATTACAAGCTCGGTACCGCTAAAGATGCACGCCGAGATTTACGGAACGGTGGCTTTTAGGATAATGTCTGTTGATGTTACGGACCGTGCCCTTGGCTAATGACGTTTAAAACCTTGTCAATCCCGTATAAGGGCGCAAGAAGGTGTCCGAAAGGAAAGGATCTGGTATGAGTAACGGATCGTTTTGGAGCACAAAAGCACATTATATTCACAGCTACCGCTTATAGCCTCGTCCAGGAAAATCGGAGTCGCAGGTACCGCAGGGTACTACTTTTGCCAGGTAGAGTAGCGCCAAGTGCGTATGGCTGACTCGGACTGACAAGAATCTATTAATCATGAATAGCGTTGTGTGCTTCGTATGAGGAAACATCCGAAGAACTTGATAAGTATTGCTGGCCAGGAAGATCGGATTGTTGGCGAGGGCGAGGCTGGACGGGGGTGGCACAGGTAGATCTGAGACTACGGTGAACTCAAGCTTGGCCATGCGCTGGGGAGCAACAAGATCCTGACCCCAGTACCTAGGAAGCTCAACGCGATGGAAGTTAGGACCTACTTCGGGAAAAAATATCTGATCGTTCATGACATTACAAATTATAATAACCAAATTTATAATAACAAATAACACTGGTCTTGCGGTTTCAGCTTGAATCAGTTTATCATCTCTTCATCAGTAACTCCTGTCATCGAACCCCCACCGTTATGCCAGCCAACTTGACCGTTAAACTCAACACAGGCGTCGAAATGCCAGCCGTGGGTCTAGGTATGTATATAGTCACCCAAATCACCTCAGATAATCTTATCTAGCAACTCACTGTCCCCTCCTGATAAATAGGAACCTGGAAATCCAAACCCGGTGCTGTCGAGGGCGCTGTTGCCCATGCTTTGAAACATGGCTATAGGCTCATCGACACCGCGGCTGCTTATGACAACGAAGCCGAGGTTGGCAAAGGCATCAAAGACTCGGGCGTTCCTCGTGGCGAGATTTTTCTCACTACCAAACTAAACAACTGCGACCACAAGGATGTTGAGGGCGCCTTGAACAGGAGCTTGGAGAAGCTTGCTACAGACTATCTTGACCTGTGTACGCGCTCCTTCAGCGCTCCATCATTCATACGCATACGCCCAGAACCTGACGCACCTCCATAGGGTTGATGCATTGGCCTGCGCCCATGAATGAAGATTGCTCAAAGGCAGACCGGTCTGTACGTTCAAAATAGACTTACACCAATTTCCTTATACGACCTAACACACAACCATAGATTGATTGGCTTGACACTTGGAAGAAGATGGTCGACCTCTACAAGGCCAATCCCAAGAAGCTTCGCGCTATTGGTGGGTACCCAGAGACTAGTGCCTAGAAAATGGACTCACCCTAATTTATTCTTGAACCAGGTGTCTCCAACTTTTCCGTGGCCTTTTTGACTCGACTCTTAACGAACTCCGATACCGTCCCAGCTGTCAACCAGGTTGAGCTTCATCCGCAAGTATCTCTTAATTCACTAAAGATGTGCATATATGCTAACATTTTTCGTAGCTCTTGTCCTCAAGAAGAGCTCGTCAACTTTTGCCGTAGCAAGGGAATTGCCGTGACCGCTTACTCCCCCCTTGGATCTGATAACTCGCCCTTACTCAATAACCCCGTTGTCACGAAACTCGCTGGAAAATACAATGTCCAACCTGCAAACATTCTTATCTCACTTCAGGCAAACAGGGAAGGCGTCAATGGTCAGTATTCAATTTGCTCGTTGTCTGCACATCCTCATGTCTGTCGTAGTCCTCCCTAAATCCGTCACACCTGCACGTATTGAATGTGAGATACATACTATTGAGTAGCGGTTTTTGGCTGACAATCTCCATCCCTCCAGCCAACTTCAAGGTTATTGACCTCACAGCAGAGGAAATTGCCGAGCTGCAGGCTATTGACAAAGATAATCATTTCCGTGCTTGCCACCCATCTTGGACTGGTTGGGGAAGTCTTGGCTTCCCTGATTGCTTGGATGCAGACAAAGCAGCTTCCTAATTATGCGAGTAGCAAGTATCGTTCCTCATAGGACGTCCATACAGTTAAATCCCACCTGCCCCTTTCTACGTTAATGTGGCCGGCATCTTGCCTGATCGAGGTGGTAGGATAAGTTTAAATACGAGTTATTTTTAAAAGTCTTTCCTTCGATCCGCACCGCCATGCCAGTTCCGTCTGTAACTGCGGTCGAAGCTCTCCCCGCCAAGACGCTCTTAGAAATCTTCGGACAGTGGGATAGGACCGATCCAGGGGAGACTAAGGCACTTCAAAGCTCCTCTCTTGTATGTACTCCGGGACGGAAGCCCGCACAAAGCGTGTTATTTCATACCGTTTACATCCCGAACCCAGCACGGAAACTCAAGTTGCAAACGATTGGAGAGATAGCAGACAGCCTGCATTCCCTTATCATAAACCATGTTGCAACACTCTCAATCCGTTCATGATTTCCAGATTCTATCTTGCACCGTCCAGGATTGGTCAGATTCTTTCACCGGCTTCGGAAAGCGCGAAAACTGTTTGGAATCTGACTCTGGCTTCGAGCTTTTTGTGCACGATTGAGTACGAGAACCACTTCAGGCCTTTCTCTATATTTTTCGTCCACCGTCGTTCATGAACTTGGAGATAATGGCGGACGACTTCCCTCTACCTTTGCCTGCTTGTTGCCCAGATATTCCGGACGTGATGTAGGAACCTTGGCCGGAGCTGGAAACCCAATTTATTGAACACGCAAGGGACGGAGAGCTGGCTCGAAGCGGAGGTTTTGATGACTCGCTGGTACTTATGACCGGCAAAGCTACAGCTCCAAGTAACTCGCAAATTTAGAATTTTCAGTGACTGATCAATGGTTGCTTAAGATCGTGCCCGACGAAAATGACTTTCGATCCACGGGAAGCCTGCGCAACCTTTCAGTTAAACAACGCACGACTCAACCCGAAGGCTACGACGACTATATCACTGGCATTACCATCAGCTTGTGGCTTCCCCCGTTCTTGAGGTTCCCCCCATCTGCAGAGGGGCCCAAAAAGATAGGATATGTCGTGGAACCTGTGAAGCATGAGGAGCAGTTGCTTTCAATCATGCTCCCCCCGAGGTGGCCAATGACGCACAAGGAAGGGTGAAGCGTCTAGAAGAGGATGGACTGTCTTTTGACGACCAAATCCACTGGATTATCTTGCTTCAGGGTGCACATGCCTTGGTTATCGATAATCACATAACAAAGAGGTTTCCGGGGATGAGGGAACAGGGAATTTTGGAGATGAAACCGCGACATTTGACCCTTTTGCTGCCAGGCTGAGTACCTGAGGTACAAGTATCTTGGGATTAGGATCGGAGACCATCCCTTCGACAATTATTTTGACGAATCGCATTCGCATTAGGGATTACCTTCTTCTATGAGGCTTTCAAGCTCTGATCTCCCTGGATCTGGTATACCCCCGTAGCACGAGGCGTGGCGTCTAACTTAGGCTTTTCATTTGTACTCAGGAAGTATTCTGTGGTATAGAGCTTAATTTCGGTTTGTACCCCATTTCTTTAAGCAAAGTCAGTTCCATGGATAGGGTATGTATTCACTGGCGCAAGTGTGTTAACGACATAGCCTTCGATTACAGCTCATTCAGAAAGTGTTTGGGCCAATTGAGACCTCTGCCTTCTACAATATCTTCCATTCTCCGAGCTAATCAGACCAACAGAGTGTATTCCCGAGCTACTGGCATATGATCGGCTCTAAGAGCCGATGCCGGGAAGTTTGAGGTGACAATAAACTTAAATAACCTTATAGGTGTGACTGTGACTGTCAACGACTGTTAAAACGTTAACGGTTCTGCGTGGATTCCAAAGGGTTACCTTGAATCCAAGAACGGAAGGTTTGAGGATGTTTTTCTTCTGAAATGTTTTTGTTTCTGTCTAGTATTCGTGATGTCATTTATGATACCCATGGGGCTAACACGGCTATCTCAAGCTCCGAGGTTCAGCAATCAGCGCCGTCGGCTAATTGACCTCGAGGCGTATCAATGATTATGTCTCCTTATACTTCCACCAATGCCTCTCTCAGCCGAAGGTCTTCCTGTCGAGATCCTTTCTCATATCTTTCAGGACGCTGTTGAGAGCATTCCTGAGACTGCAGACGATGGAGCAACAAGCCTCAGGAACCTCTCCCTCGTCTGCTCCAACTGGCGCGACGTTGCCCAGCGAGAGATGTTCGTGCGACTCGTGATCGATGAGAGTTCCCCCTCGTCGATGATAAAAGAGATTGCTAATAATGAGCAACACGCTCACATTGGGTCCTACATAATAACTCTCGTCTTTGTTCTTCAACCAGACTCCGATGATTACAAGCTTCCACCGGAACTCCCCCAGTTCCTTCGTCGCATGACCATGCTGCGGGAGATCAAGCTCCTTGCGAGGAGTGGTACCTATCTTTTCGGGAGTCCATCGACTCCGGAGCTGCGGGATGCTCTCTTGCATCTTTTCCATCTTCCAACATTCACAACACTTGCGTCCAGTACAACGGGCTTTCCACTCCGAGCCTTGAGCTATTGCCCCAATCTCGATAACCTTACTATCAGATGGTCCTCGCTTGTCCCTCCCAATTACGATCCCTACGTCCTCGGTCAAAATAGCATTACTTCTCCAGTGAAGCTGAAGGTATTACAGCTCGTAGGGAGTGCCGAGGACATATCGCGGTTTAGCCATTTCATGGCTGACCCACAGAACAAGATATCTACATCGGAGCTTCGCAGGCTCTCTTTGGCCTTCATGCCAACCCTCCCCAAGGGATCTGGCACCATCTTTTCCCGATGCGGGTCTATCGAAGATCTCAAGATTATATTTGGAGTCCGAGCGGGTGAGGATACCTTCGACTCTTTCTCTTGTTCGAGATTGAAAGAGGAATAAACAGAGGATCAGCATCAATTCGAGATAGCCGAGGCGGACATTGCCATGCTTAAGAATCTTCGCAACTTGAGCTTCCAGCAAATGCCCTCTGTGCCTCGTGGCGGCCCTCCCGACGGTCTGGATTACTTTGTGACTGGAGGTCTGTTCGGACAATGGTTCCTCGGCATCCTGGCTAACCTGCCAAACCCCGACCAAGTCAAGAAAATCGACTACATATTTACCTTGCCCGAGCCATCAGATATCGAAGACGAGGTGGAGGAATGGCTGGATGCTATTCGCGAGACGGCAGGAGAGGAGGATGAGGCGTTTGACGACATTTTCTCTGAGATCGACAACTTGTTGACCAATCAGTTTACTGGGTTGTCGACGCTCACAATCTACCTGCCTTGGATCGAGTTTGAATACATGGCGGAGAAGATGCCGGGGCTGCGGGAACGAGGGATTTTGAAAGCGCATGAAGCATCTCAGGGATGAAAATCTTGCTCTTGTTCTTCTTTGTTCTGCATAATCGATGTATATTGTGTATACGGATATTATAGATTCAAGAAAATGACAGAAAAGAAAGCGCTGATTAAAGGAAAGTGGTATCTGGTGTGGCACATTGTGACAATAAATGCATACAAGAAAGACGACAAGGGGAAGTGATAGAAAAATATGGGGAGAGAGGAGGGGGTATTGAAAAGAAAGTTAGATGAATCCCAGTGTCATTATTAAGGATCATAGCTTGAGCAATACGGGAGCTGTGGGTGGCAGACTAAAGAAAGTGATAGTGCAAAAGGAGAGGCGCAGTCAATATAACAGGGGGGGAAAAAAGGAGCAAGGCGTAATTATCACAGAATATCGACGACGAACGAAACCGGGGACCCCAACACCAAAAGCAGCAGCAACAAAGGGAAGGATTACCTATTACACGCGCTGTAGTTCTCTCACTGATCCGCCGAAGGCACAGCGGGAGCCTTCGCCGACCTCTTCGTTCCAAACCTCAACTTACTTCCCTCGCCTCTCGCCCACGAGAACAACCCTCCACCATCATGGCTTTGTGCACTCCCCGCCTTGGACCTCAGCGACCACGCAGGGGAGACTGGTCTTCCAATTTCCAGGGGACTTGGATCTAGGTGTTGGTTGTCCATGCTCTGCCTGCCATGGATGGGCGCTGTGTGGGCATGGGCTTGTGCCTGCAGTTGGTTGATGGGATGCGAAGAGAGTGGATGATGATGGTGATGATGCCTCCTCGAATGGCCGACGGTATGCCTTCCATCACAGCACGCACGCACGTTCTCCAGTCCCTCAAAGCCGCCATCCGACAACGATTCATCGTGTAACTCGAAGTCAAGGTCTTCCTCGTCCTCTCCTTGTCTATCAACATCCACGAAGGACTTGGTCGGGCTGTAAGGACTCTCAGGGCCGTTCCACCTGAGATACTCGAGCGCTGGCGTGCCAGACCTCTTGCTCACGGATCCCTTCACGGACAGTTGCGATCGGGAGCGTTTGCCCTTTGGTGTGCTGTTCCAAGTATCTCCAGGGGTAGCTCTCCTGGAGCTGCGGAAACTTTGCGGGCTGGACAAAAGACGCTGACGGCGGTGTTCACGGTCATCATCCGTCTGGTAGTCGCTGGGGCTTTGAAGAACGGGGGAATCGTCCATGGTATTCACGTTGGGACTCGGCCTGGAGAGGAGGTAGCGGAGAGCCTGTAGGTCCATGAGCACATAATCCTGACAAAGGCATACTGCGTTAACTTACATTGAGCCAGATATCGTGTCTCTCCTTCGTAGGAGCGGTGATCTTCATCTCTCGTTGAGGGGTTGACACAACTACGCTGTACTGGTACAAGCCAGGCGGCATAGGGTTGGGATCCAACACAGACCTTACACCCTCAATGTATGCTGTGAACCATCAAATCAGTACCCATACTTCCCAGCAAGAGGTAATACATACCGCTCTTAGCACTCGACTCATTCACATTCGAACTGCCAGGGTCCGACGAGCTCCAGTACAACGTCTTTGTATACGGATGCACCCAGAAGAACCTCCGATGCCTCCTCTCTCCATGTCCTTTTCCAATCGTCCTCCGCGTATACTTGTACAAGAACTCGCCGATCATCGTCTGCGTGATCGCATGAATAATCGCAGGATCGGTCGCCTGCCCGTTCGCGCGCGGCGTCATATCCGCGGTCCTATTCGGCGTCGTTGGTGCATCCGTCGCAGTCCGTGCATGTCCACCATGTGCATGCCCATGCTCAGACGATGAGATCGAGGACCTCGGCGATGCCACACCACTCCTCTCCGACAACGCAAGCGATGTGCTCGAGAACTGTCTGCGCTCCGCAGCAACACCCGAAACGGTCCCTATGTGCTGTCCAGACCTGAAACTGCTCGTGCTAGGTAATTGTCTCAAATTCATATTCGCAGCCGAAGGCGACATCGTGCTCGATCCGTGGCCTCTAACACTTCCAAGCGCACCCAAAGGTTTGCTCACACCAGGCACATTCAACACACTACCAAACGTGGGCGTGGTCGCACGTTGGATGAGCTCAGGCGGAGGTGGTGAGGAGGGTCTCGGCGG
>JAEUWP010000489.1:0-25070 GCA_018524725.1 Podaxis mareebaensis
CGGCTGGTAGGCGCGCGCTTATTTCTCGAACTTAGTATTTTGAAGTAAAATAATTTATTACATAATTATTTATAATATGTTCCGCGGAACGTGCGCCCATCAACAGGCCACACTCCGAGATGCGCCGAAAGTCGGATAGACTAGGCGCCCGCTCTTATCGAGCGTACATCGTCCAATAACGACAAGACGATCGGACGATTGTAACTGGATAACGGCTAACGTAGAGCACCTGAAGAGTCTATAAAGATGAAACGGGTTGTGTTGGGTTAATCCCCAACACCATTGTGCTCGAGCCGTCTTGCACTCTCGCTGTTTTTTATTCACCGCGTCCCCCAACCCCCTAACCCCTCAGAAGTTGATTCCGGACGCCGAGATGATATAACTCCTCATATATCACAGCGACCCCGGTGACAGACGACTATAGGTGGCCTAAACGGATGTATCCCAAGTAAGTCAGATATCTCATTGCGCAGCATAAACATTGTGGACGAGTCTAACACTTTGTTCCCAGCCGGAAACAGCCTCGGACGTCTCCCGCGACGAGGAATTTCAAACGCGGCGCCCTGTGGATGGGCGTCTTTTGGGCGCTCCGCTTTAAGCGCCCGGCTGGTAGGCGCGCGCTTATTTCTCGAACTTAGTATTTTGAAGTAAAATTATTTTCTTTGTAATAATTTATAATACGTTCCGCGGAACGAGCGGCAATCAAACGCCCTCTCTCCGAGATGCGCCGAAAGTCGGATAGACTAGGCGCCCGCTCTTATCGAGCGTACATCGTCCAATAGCGACGAAACGATCGGACGATCGTAACCGGATAACGGCTAACGTAGAGCACCTGAAGAGTCTATAAAGACGAAACGGGTTGTGTTGGGTTAATCCCCAACACTGTTGTGCTCGAGCTGTCTTGCACTCTCGCTGTTTTTATTTCACCGCGTCCCCTAACCCCCAACACTGTTGTGCTTGAGCCGTCTTGCACTCTCACTGTTTTTATTTTCACCGCGTCATCTAACGGGTGCTTTGTAAAATGCAGAGTGCCAGTGGTAAGCACGCACTTATTTTATTTGAACTTTAGTATTTTGTAGAAAATAGTTTTTTTATTACTATTTATAGTACAGTCTGCGTACCAAGCATCAATCAGATTGGTGCCAACTCCATCGGGACGAAAGCCGGATAGGCTAGTGCCCTCAATAACTTATCAAGACCATCATCCAGTCGGATGAACGCAATGGATGGCCGTCTAAGCGGATAACGAACTATGTAGAGCACCTGATGAGTCTATATAAGACGAAACGGGCAGTCATCGAGGTTTCCCCTCGACACCGTTGTGCCAGTAGTCTCAGTACTCATCGTTGTCTTTTTATTGCACCACCTCCCCTAATCCCTCCGCACACAAAATTCACTCAAAACATAGCCTGAACCATGCCTTTACCCTTACCCACTTTCAAGAAAACCCTTATAATGTGGGGGTAAGTGGCAACATCCTGGTAGATTGGGAGTGTGGCGGAGAGACCGATGAGACGAACATACTCGTGCGACTGTTCCACGCCACGGATACTACGGGCAATGATGGCTTCGAGGACAGGACCATGTTCGTCGGGGAGGAGATGGATTTCGGCAATGATGATGAGGCGGACTAAGTTAGTATAACTGGTATTGGTACTCCCACGGGTAATAGCATCCCACTTCCCGAGAATTGTGACAATAATGTGGGCTTTAGCGATCTGCTGCTTGGCCATTTGAGCGTCTCCAGTAAGCTCATTGATTTTGACACCGAAGGCTGTGAGCCGAGTCGAGAAGCTGCTGACCATTTCAAGCCTTTATAGGAGCCATATAAACGATCTTGAAGCTATTGAGCTCGAATCCGCCGGCTTCCTCATTGCACCACCTGGAGAGCCCACTGATACCGAATTCTTGGATGATCCTGTCGTGGTAGCGAAAGGTGCAGGAGATACGAACGTTCTGCCGGCTTGTCATAAGCCGGATGGGTTCGGTGAGATAGGTGAAAAAGATGTACACGTTGACGGTCATGATAATACATATAAGGGTAATAACCACTTATACTTTAGACTCCAGTTTAGCGGATTTTGCAGATCGTCAGGGCTGTCCCAACCAACCAAATTTGCATATAGGGTAGCCGAGGGCGAGACGATATGCGTGTCCATCTATGGGTGTCTCTCCTTCCTCGATCCTTGCCTGCATCTCCACCTGAGCCTCAGCTTCGGCTCGTTACTTCTCATGATAAGAACTCGATACACCTTCCGTCCTCCTCCTCCTCCTCAAGCCAAATCCACGAGTAAAACTCCCTGAACGTAGCCTAGGGCCGCTCCTCGAAGACTTTGAACTAAGTGTCTTGGGCAGTGGTTGCCGGATAGCATCCCTGCCATACATCTCCAACTGTTGTCCATCTCTGGAGATCTCGCGCTCCAAGGGTGCTTTCTGGTTGGATAGGGGAGCTGGAGCAGTGCGCGGGGCTGCAGAACCAACGAGGTGTGGGCGAGTGGTTTGCGTTTGTTGAGCATTCCCTGTATCCGGCTGTGGACACGTCGATGTTGAAAGAGATCGCCTGTGGGGGCGTGGTTTTGTGGATTGCAGGATGGGCAATGAGTTGTGATAGGGGCGCAGGTGAGAGGGGTCGTATCCAGAGTGTCTGCGGTGGGAGGGTGTGATGCCGCGGGGTAGCCTGAGGACTCGGAATGGCTATGCGAGGGCGAGGAGGTTGCGCGGATTCGTGAGGGGGTGGTGTACGTCAGTGAAGGCCTGGATGAGGCGGTCGATGACGGGGAGGGTCGTTCCCTTGCTATGTGATTCGAAACTCCCAGAAAAGCGTGGCATGTTCGAGGTGTGAGAAGATGTCAGAGCCGTCTTGATGAGTGAAACTGGTCCGAGACAAGATTTCAAGGAAAGTCATCCTCGAAGATGGAAAGGATCGATGGGACGATGTATCCACTTGCTCATTGGTCAGGGAGTATAAGTAGGCTCGCCTATCCGATATATCGAGGGAAAAGTGGAGACGGAAAAAGAGTTGCAATAATGACAACTTAGTCAAAGCGGCAAGAGGATGGTTTTGACTGGCGATATGACCATCTTCCTCGCGAAGTACCAGGCATTTAGGCGTTGTTGCAGAGCATACCGGCGTTCGAAGCTGTTCGATCAGCGGAGGTAAATACGCAACCCAAGCACAAGTCGCCATTGTCAGGCACATCAACCCTGCGTCCGGCTAACCCGAAATTCGAATGGCAGACTCCGGAAGCGGCTCCAGGACAGTACGCTAACGCTCACGACTGCAGTCATCGGTGGACGGAGAGGGTTTGACCAAGGCAGATTTACATAGGACAGACTAGGATCCATCGGCGTAGCCGCCGACCAGACGTCAAGTGGTGTCAATGAAAAAGGACAGCCAAAAAAGGAAAGCCTCCCCGTCGTGAATGACAAGCGCGTGTACTAAGCGATACATATACCAACGGAGAGCTGTTATTCTGGTTTAGTAAAATGCCTACATTTCTGTCGACCATGTTTACTGTGTATTGAAGTCGAAACATGTGTTTACTCATTTGAGTCGTTGAAAACCAAGGGGCGCATCACCTCAGCTCTCATTTCCATCTTGCGAGCAGTCATGGCCGGCGTCATTGTATTCCCCATCCCTCAATCACGCCCTTCTTCAACATCTCTTCCTTCTTTCCAATAACCCTTTCAAGAACAAGCGCACCGATGGTTGTTCAAAGGCCCTCGACGGCATCCGTGCAGACCGTATGCCTCCTTCACATCAATGACCATACATATTCACCTATTTTTGCAGGGATGGCCCCGTACTATCACTCCATAACCCCGACGTCGTCCGTACTTCCTCTGGAAAAGGGTCCACCTGACTCTCTAGAAAAGGCTAACGAGGATAAGCTCAAGATCTCGGGACGAGCAGCTTGCGAAGGCTGAAAATACCGAGGGCAAATCTGAAATCTTTGACGCCATCAAGGCTCGGGCAAACAATCGGCAACAAGCTGTGCCAACCCTTGTACCACTGCAACCACTATCTAATATGACCAGGACCGAGCAACAAAGGCACAGAAACCGGCACTGGAGAAGACTCCTGGCTCGGGATCCCGAAATAAATTACATGGAAGGTGGTGTACATGGTGTCACTGACACCACTGTAAGTACTGGTGCTCCTCAGTTCGTGGCGGAGTTTTCTGAACTTCAAGGTCTAACACACAGGGATTCATTGCTCCTGTCATATGTGGAGGAACACGGCTTCTTCTTGTGCTTCCTTTGAAGCTTCACCTCCATTATCTCGCCGATTCGCAAGGTTGATATGGTGACCATTCAGATCTTCGTAGTAAAAGCATCGGTCAATCTGTTGACAGAGGTGAAGAGTCCAGGGTGGTGAACCGGGACAATGAAATAATGCAGTAAGAGTAAGAGTGAATGTAAACATGCGACTTGCTAAAACTAAGTATTACTGTTGCACGGAATAAATATTGCAGAATAGTAATACAAACAGAAGGGTGATGTCAATCGTTCAGGTAGGGCAGGTGAGGAAGTTGGAAAAGAGTGGGGCACGCTTCTCGGACAAGCAAAACGAAAGAACGAAGAGGAAAATAGATGAAGGTGAAAACAAAGATTCACGAAGAGTCAAGAAAGCAAGGTTGGCTGCTTTCAGAGCTGAATATCATCGTGCATGCCAGGGGTACGTCGTCGAAAGAGGTCGCATATCAGTGCCAGCCCTCAGTGGCTGGATCTATAAGTCCAGCATTAGCAACTTTGTTAACGAGAAATAGACGGGTCAAGCTCACCGCGTGCGCCTCGCTTGTATGTACCGAGGGTGGTCGCTGCACTGAGAACTGTAAGATAGCATCTGCACTTGTCGCACTAAGTGGACTCATCGGGTTCGCAGGGCCCATCATGGTCCCTTTGATAGTCTCACTCTCATCGCTTAAGCTCATCTCACATTCGTCCTCCCCACGTCTTCCAGCTCCAGATTCGGTGGGATATAGTCCTGGTATCCCTGCTCGCAATTGGGCAAAGTCGGGGGCGGAGGTGGACTCCAGAAACTCGACATTACAGTGCGCAATCGGATTCTATGGGAGCGAGTTTGTGAGGATGTTTGGGATTTGCGGCCGAAGATTTGGCAACGACGCGGGACAAGATCAGTAACCGGGGTTGTCATTTCGGAAACGTTTGTGACTGATGAGTCCGAGGAGGCGGCGCGCTCGCGAGCGTTGAGCATCGCCAGGAATGACACAACATATACTAAGGGCTCCCAGGTAAGTCGTCACTTGCGCTTGGTGAGCGGAAACTCGAGTCCAAGGAAAACGGATCTGTTGGGAGGGAGAATGTACTACAACAACCTTGAGCCCTGAGCATTGATAGTCAGAGTGAAATGACTTCACGTACAGAGAATAAAGCGGAGAGCAAGCATGCGCTAAGGTAAAGGAATGGATGCATGATTCTCACCATATTGATCTGGATATACCTGCTAAACAACCCAGAGTTCAGGATATACTGAATGACAGTCGAAATCCTAGAGTTTAGCCTGAACAATGCTCAGTCCGTATCCAACGACGAGCTCAATGTGAAGGCGAACCTGGAGGCTGGAGCTTGGCTCTTCCACAAGTAATAACACATCGCGGCCGTAATGATGAAGTCGATTCCGGTGGCTGCCGCGAAGGTGCTGTTGATGACCCACTGATGAAACATTAGACAAACCCGTATTGACGACTAAGCACGGATTAGGAATGTGGAATGATTGAGATACTCGTCGATATCCGTCCAAGTTCAGCATAGGTGTGAACCATGTATCCAGTTGGAACCTCTTAGTGCAAGCCAACGAAAGGAGACTTGGAACATTCGTACATCTGATATACCAGAACTGGAACGGGGACACGATTAGGGCCTGGGCCTCGGTGTGGATGACTATCACAAACTCACCCACTCCGATGACTGTTACCGAGGGGTTCAAAGACAGTGTTAGGATCGCCACAACCCTCGAATTTGTGTCCAGGCTTACCGAAACCACCCGCTAGAACAAACACCTAACCGAACATCAGCGGAAGGGTCAAACTTGAACAAGGCACTGTGCCCAGGCGTACCACCAAATACCCCACTACACCTCGGTGGTATTCACTCACTATTCAACTACCGCCCATCAGCATTCCAATCACCTGAGTTTAATGAAAAGCGAAAGAACCGACATATCCACACGCGGAGCGCGTAAAACTATGAATCAAAAGTATGATCGCAACCTTTGTTACAAGATCAGTGGCTGGGCCCGCAGGACAATAACGCCATACTCACGATGACCGATACTTGAAGCTAGACGCATTTCCGTGACTCGGATCGTGTTACTTCATATCGTTGGATAGTGTGACGCTTACCTTGACCAATCTTTTCGGAGGACAATGAGGGTTCGTGTCCGGATAGCAGAAAAGCAAGCAAGCACGCACCAGATGATACGATAGAGGTCCATGATGTTCCCAAACCCGGTCACCAGATAGAAGTACACCGCGTGAATCGTTAGTCCGAGATGTAGCGCGTCCAAGATCCTAAAAGCCCGACGTCATTAACACCCTGAAGCCATGAGGCAAGCCAAGGAGCGCCCACCATAGGACTGCAACCTGCGCGTCGCTAAGTCGTTCGAAGAATATGTAGACATCAGATGCCAATGTGAGAACGTTCTGTAGGCGGTGCATGTTCTCACCATTAAGTTCGTGAACGGCATCAATTTGGCCAAGTTGAGACAGCGCCGCTAGAGCAGATGCTGTAGACGCTGTCCATACACCAGGTAAATCTGTTTCGGAAAAAGGAGGGTGAAGATCAATCACCTTTTCATCATCTTCGGGAACATCCTTAGCGGACCCGCTGAGAATATGCACTAGCTCTGTTGTTGTGACTTCTTGGCTACTAACAGCCTTGGATTGGCCAATATCAATGTAGTCAATGTCAAAGTTTCCCGCTAAAAATATAGCCATACATCACGCTCAAGTGCCTAGGTACAAGATTGAGGCGGGAAGCTAATATTTTTAGGTTACACACCCTCTCCCTTGCTCTTTGGAGGCTGGACGGCGTTGACACAAATGAGGGGTCAATACCCACCATTTCTACGTCAGAAGAGAATGCAGAAGAGTAGTGACTAGTAGTGGCATAGCCTCTGCGTCGGTAAACTAGAGGTGCAAATTTAGTAGATTGGAGTCAGCACTAGCAGGCGGTGAACTCACAAACACGACGAAAACGGGTATCATAAATACTTGCTAGCGACTGTAAGGCTTTGTCGTCTCCACACCGCATTATTTCTAGAGCAAGGATCTTGCGGCCCTCGTCCGTTGGAGCTTGACGTAGCAGGTACCCAAGCAATCGTGCACATACTAAAACAGGTAGATGGCCACGGAGCAATACCTGAGCGTGACGATTCTCCAGGTCAAGACAGCGCTCGTACGCGTCATGGACCTCTTTCTGATCCCGTTGGTTGTAGAGATTAACCGGAAGAGGCTCAGGCATGGTCCAAGTGCAAAGATATTATTTAACTCACATAGTCAGATGTTGGTGTTAATACATAGTCCTTCCCACGGACAGCTGATCACATAGCCACCTCTGCACAACAATCCCCGTCATTGGTTATGGCGCCTTGTTGTCATTGCGACATAAGCAAAAATTGGGTTGTGCTCAATGCTGTCATAACCATTACTTGATATAGAGGATATCAAGCCCACTGAGGCCTGGAATTGTTTGTCCTGAGAGACCGTTGCAATTTGTACGTGGGCGCTCAACAACTGGTTGTCAAACGGAGGGCTGGCGATCAAACGTTGTTATGATGGGCACGGTTCCAATCACTGAGGGCAGCCAGCAGTTTGCAGAAGGTGATGCAGTACCATCCTCATGCAGCTAAGGAATACTTCATTCATTGACTGAGTCCAGTCTCAAGCTCCATCGGTGTTTGTGGAGGTTCAGTATAGCTCACTGAGTCGTACGTTTGAAGCTATGGGGTCCAGTCGCCAGCTGCAGCAGGGATCAACCCCGAGCCTTACGTTGACAAAATTTTACTCTATAAAGCTAATACACGTCGTCAAAGAAAATCTCAGTTGTGGCATCTAA
The DNA here is from genome assembly GCA_018524725.1 of Podaxis mareebaensis. Lineage (NCBI taxonomy): Eukaryota > Fungi > Basidiomycota > Agaricomycetes > Agaricales > Agaricaceae > Podaxis > Podaxis mareebaensis. Next base: position 8,080 of record JAEUWP010000489.1, read on the forward strand.
GAGGCCATGGTTGTGATTGGAGTCACTGATGAGATATCGTAGAACCCGAGCCTGTGTCCAGGCTCATGTCTCGTTGTGAGACGTGGCTCATGCTTGTATCAAGCTCAAATGTTTCTATACATGAGTCTAGGGTCATGTCCGCACTGCGGAGCATGTTGAGGATCAAATGACAAGACTGATAGGCAGTCAATAAGTCCGGCAACAAGTGACGAGGAATGAAGTATACACACGAGACTGGATAACAACGATATCGTCCATCTAAAATGGGCTATTAGTACCACTCGACGCAGGTCCATCCTGGACAGACTGACGGATAGAAGATCAGCGTCTCAATGCGCAATATGGCACAGTACGGAACGGTGAGGGCGGATCCAACTTGAATGAATTAGTGAGGAGATGGTGAGACTGCCCGGGTACACTCACGACTCGCAACGGCCAATATGAGGGACCCATCACGGAAAAGTATGGGGAGAAATGGTATCTGTACGCGGATCTGCTGACCAAATTCCTTGGTAATGATACGTCGTTTGTACCAGGTCATGGCCCACAGAATTCCTTGCGAGCATTGGAAAGTGATCCTGCAGGACGGAAAAAATGGAGTTCAATGGGCGTTATACGTGAAAGGTAAGGGGTCTCACGGAGCAGCTAGGCCAAGTTTATTTCCCGTCGTAGAACATATGGCGCTGAAATTTCTGGTAAGAGAAATGGTTATTCCTGCGACTAGGGTAGTTCCTCCATCAAGGGCGAACAAGACCAGCACGAAAATGCCAATTTTGACGTCGCGCCGATACAGTGCATACACTGTTAGGAAGTCAGTAAGGCTCTAGCTTACAAAATAACGGAGACGAACCTCTGAGACACACCACTGCATCCAAAGATAGGTGTAGGGGATAATTGGAGAAGTGTTCAAACAAAAACCACTTTCGGCACATTTCCTGGGAGAATGGTGGCGTGAAGTGGAACAAAAGGTATAGGTTGAAGCTAATCGCAGTTAATATTGAGACGACTGAGAGCAAAGGATCCACATACAGCTGAGTCAGAATAGGGCAGTATCTCGCGAAAACGTATATCGCCTTTACGAAGGTGGTGGGTGCCCTGAAACGAAAACTTCAAACTTGTAATTGAGGCACTCGCTTCGAGAACTTGCCTCCAGATAGTGGTGTACTCCTCCCCAAAATTACGGACAAGTTCCAAGAGGAGTACAATCCAAGCCGCCACTGCGTTGAATGTTTGATATATTAGAATCATACCGACAGGATAGGCTTTTGGATACACATACGCGGGGAGGCAATCAGATTGGTCGAGGCCAGCATTCTAGGAGCAAGATGCGTGCAAAGAAAGAAAGCGTAAAAGGCTGAATCCACGGTACTTAATGGCCCACAGGGAGCGGCATCCTAGATTTCGGCTAGGGGGGCAGTATTCGATAGATGGACAAGTACGGATAAGTACGTCAGGTTGAAGTAAGCACGAGAGGCCGAACATTCTGAAAGTTGAGATGTGAAATACAACCGCCATGGGAACACTTCCCAACCATTGAGTTGAGTGTTGTACGTCCGCTCAGCTTCCATCAAGGCGTTCCTGGGGCAATCTCTACTGCATCGCCACCCACGCATTTGACAGCGTCTAGCATCTGAGCTCCGCCGCTTCTTGAACTCAAAAACCTTCGATCCCGAACGGTCTAAAAGTGATCTTGAGTCACAATTGATTGCTGAATTCGGTCATCGCTTGATTGATTTCATGCGTCATTGAATTGTTCGGCATACACGGAGCTCAGGTGGAATTCAACGTAAAGGTTAAGAGCTAAGCTGTAGTTTTGCGATGGAACCATGTGCTGCGGCGCAATGTAGGTAGATGCAAAAACCTACCGACAGGGTCTTCATTTTCCGCCGCGCAGCTCACCCCAACGTCACCAAGTACCTCGTAGTCGTGAATCCCCAACAATTTATCCACCCACTGCCTGTTGTCCTGATAAATCAAACCTATGATCATTCACGCTCCCTTACAACTAATCTCTCCACCCTCAACAGTAACTAATCGTGAAAGAGCTGTCGCCATTTGCGCGATGACCATGACGACATTGGCCGTTGCTCTGCACTTGGAGTATTATACGGTCACATGACGCTTTGCTTGACGACGACCCGGGGGTGAAAGTCGAGCAGGCAAGAGTAAAGACTGTCGTACCAGCCAAGTATAATCAGTAAAAATACACAGCAAGATTGTGGAGTGTCAGCGCATGAAGACTTTTCAAGGTCCGCGTTTTTCTCCATCCTGAACGCTCGAACCCGTGAGGTCTACGTTTTCAACGGCGTTTTGCGAGTCCCCGAGATACCAATTGGGCAGGAAGAAAGAGAGTATGAGGGGAACAACGGCGATCGCAGTTGCTACAATAGTCATTGTCTTCATGACTTCGTCGTATGCTGCGCCCGCATTTGAGTACTATAAGGGAACAGGCAGAAATCGCGGATACAAACCCAGAATGACACCTTCGCGTACTGGGTGACCTCGAGGGAACTGAACAGCAGCGGTGATGGAGCCGAATAGTTCGAGCTGCTCTGCCTGGGTGAGGAATGGAAGATACCGGGCAAGCTTGCCAGGCATCATGTTCGTCCATACTGCCCCAGCTAAAGAAGGTGGAGTCAGTCGCGAGCCAGGTTATATGTAGAAATGTACAACGCAACTTACCTATTGCACCGCCTATGCTGCCGCCGATCTCGGTGATCAGAAGCACAACGGCGGTGACCATCGCTACGTCGGCATGAGGCGCAGAGGCTTGCGCAGCGACTTGCGCGCAAACGGCAGCGAAACCCCCTCCAATACCTTGAAGGAGTTGCGACCAGACAATTTCAGCATCAGAAGCATTTGCGCCACGGGAGTGGATCATAAGACCGCAACCGAGGAGGCGGATCGCGAGACCGATAATGAGGACATACTGAGGACAGCGTTGGTCTGGAGTCAGAATGAACAGGGACTAGGACAAACCTTGTAGCGGCGAAGGAAGCACATTGAGAGGCCGGCCACGATGCCAAAGACGGTCAATGCGACAGTTTGTGACTGAGAAAAGTAAGTTGCGTTGAGGAGAGACCTGAGCAAACTTCAGTAAAAGCAAAGGTCGTGTTAAGAACGACTTGCCAAGGTTTCACAACGATGACGAAGGAGAAGAGATACGTGTAAGAAATGTAAAAGGAGATCTAAAAAAGTCATGAGATGGGCACAGAGCGACAAATCTGTGGAACGTACAAAATCAAAGGCGCCGATGAGAGCCGCGAAGACAACAGTGCGGTTCAAAACGAAGCGCCTCGCGATGACAGGGTACTTGGCAATTTTGAAGTCCCAGAACACGTACACGGGTATCAGGACAGCGCCAACGACAACCATGGCAATCATCGAAGCTAGTTTACTGTGTTAGTTACGTTTTTATGCTACAAAGTGCACTAGCTCACCATTCTTCCAGCGGCCTTTGGCTGTTTCGGCGAGTGTGAGAGGCAGAAGGATGAGGGCGACAGACGTTCCAATGAGTACTAGTCCGAAAATATCAAGTTTATTGGCGTTATCGAGGATACGACGCGGGATTGACCGTCCACTCTCTTCGCTTTTGATAAGCCCCAGCTTCTTGGCTTTTCGTTCTGCCCAGAGGAGGGTGATGATGAGGGGTGCAAGGGCAGCAGGTACGAGGATAGCGAACATGCCGTCTAGCAAACCTAAGGGTCAGTGTCAGTTTTCTGGTATAGAGGGCACACTCACAGCCCCACCTCCACCCCGAATGTGTAAGAATATTGGCCGAGATATTGGAACCAACGAACGCGTTGATAACGAAGGGTAGGGACATGAGACCTGATACCAGGCCACGCCATTTTAGAGTCGTAATATCAGCGATGATAATTTGAGTTAGTAGTTGCAATCCGCTAAGCGAAGAATAAGAGGCGAGACCGGAGTCGAGAGTGGGCCAAGACGCACGTGTATCCTCTGCAACGCGTAGGGTGTTAAAAACGATTCAGTCCGGCCAGGAGTTGGAGGAAATGCTTACACCGCATATACGACGATACCACCTGCAATGGCTTGCGTGTTTTTGGCAGAGGCGATAACGATGTAACCTGATTGACGTTAGTTGATGAAGGTGACATCTATGGCCTTCGAATACCAATGACATAAAAAATCACTAATAATAAACTCAATATACGCCGCAAAAGTGGGAGGTAAAGCCAGTACTCACGGACTGTAACATAAGCCGAGCCGCGCGACCGAACGTCGGCAATCTTTGCGATGACAGGCTTCCCAACAGCCACTGTGTTCACACGAGGACTCTAAGCAAGCAATGTACTAACGGGGGCAGTAGCCCAAACATACCAATGATTGACTGAGCGACTTGAATCGTGCTAATGAGACTGTGATGACCGAAACTCGATGTAGCGAAGCTGAGGTAGGTGTAGGTCGTTGTCCCATCGAGGGAATAGATATATGCTGCAAGGCCCAAACTATAGAAAGGCGTTGGCGACTGGAGATGCGAGGCCGCGATGGAAGCACACCTTATGAAAAGGATCCACTTTGAGTATTTTCCATAGACTCTGTGAGTGGCTTCGACGGTGAGAACGCCAAGGTGGGCAGCGTCCTCGGTGGGCTGGGATGACTGGGCGGACTCGACGTCCTTTTCTTCGGATGTGGACATGTCAAAGCGAACAAAAGAAAGGGAAGGGAAAAATTCACCAGAAGACTGGGCCAACGTCGTGTTTAAATGTGTGCGAGGCGGGGCGCATTCCCAGTCCGAAAGGGGCAAGGAGGAGCATGGAATCGTATGATAAACCAGGTACCTTATCTGATAAGGTCCACATCATATCTGATAACAGAAGGCCAGTTTTGAAGGGCAGGCCGACATTGGCCGATGAGAAATCCTAAGGGTGCCCGTGATGGCCCAGACCACGGACGTCGATAGGCATGGTTTGAAATTCAACAACATTCGGGGCGAGTCGGTCGTGGCGAAACGCAGGACCTGCATTCGGAGTCTGTATTCCATCACTGAAAGGAATGTGAATGAGAAATTTCACGGGGCATATTGTCCGTGGACCGAGGCGTGAATAATGTTCACAGGTGACCAACGAGATACGTCGCCATGTGCAACCGCTGAACCTGGTCACCGGTAACTTGCTTCTTTGTCTTCTTGGCAGGACTTTTGAGAGGTGAAAACTTGGCTCGAAATTTGAATATATCACGTGGTCACCACCGGAGATGGTTCCCTCTTCCCGTTCCCCTTGAGCGTCATGTCCGACCACACACACAGCAACGAAGAAACTCGAAGACTATCAAAAAAGCACTCAACACCAGCATGGCTGCCAATATCAATAGTACGCACCTACCCCATCTTCACAAAACCAACCTCACGTCCAGTAAAAAGCTCATAGGAACATCTCTCGCAATCGGGATACCTATCCTCATGTTCCGCCAAGCAAGGGAAACTGCTCTCAAAATGGCTCTTGAAAACCCTTCAGCAGCACCTCCCCGACGCGCCGCCTCTTCTCCAACCCCTTTACAGTCAACAGCAACCCCTTCCTCAGGTGCTAAGTCCACCCGACGTATTCGTATTCGCCCACTCCCAAAGCCCACCACGACCTCGTCCTCCTCTCCATCCCACGAACTCAAATCATCCTCGTCCGAATGGGACTCTTCCCCCTCTCTCCTCACAGCCCTTTCAAAAGCCAACGCCTCCAGCGCCATGCTCGGCGCCAAAGCCTTCCTCATCGCCACCACCCTCGTCGGAATCGGCGCCTATGGACTCGTACACACCGTCCAATCCGTCACTGGCACGTACACGGTACCCGACTTTGCGCGCCGCATGCGTTATTGGACAAACAAATACTTTCATGGTATCACAGACCGCATACATCGTGGTCCAGAGAATGACGAGGAGAGAAAGACGTCGCTTGAAGTTGCTCCATTTGGTGTGGGTGCAGCAGATACGTGGACATGGGAGGAAGCTGAGGAGAGGCTAAAGAAGGCGTATGAGCAGGGCGGATTTACGCTATGGGCTCAAGTGGCATTAAGGGAGCTCGAGGCAGAGGCACGAGTTGAACGCGCCAAACGCCAGCGCGAGATTGAGGCAGAGACCCAATCACGGTCGCAGACGTAGCTAGCATTGAACACACGCTATTAGATCCCAGAACAGCATAGTATTCTCAGCAAGTACATTAATCCAATCCATCCATCCAATTATAATTCTAGAAGAAGTGAAATCGAAATCCTAAATGATAGCTAGCATCAAGGAGACTGATCGAACAAAACGAATGAACGGTACCAACGAATGTGAAATGACCAGATTAGAAGATGGTAAACAAAATAATCAATCAGAACTAGAAGGCCTGCCCAATAGCAGTCGAAGGGGTCGAGGGTGTAACAGGCGTCCTCGACCTCGCTCTAACACCCATACTACTTGCTCTACCGCCACCGCCCATAGCAGCTGTAGACACTGACGCGAGCGACGCAGTCGCAAGCGGCATGGGTGCCCGAATCTTACTCCCACCCGCGCCAGCACCAGTCGACGAAGCCAAATTCAACGACGAATGCGAGCTCTTTTTGTACACCATACCCGTCCCAGTCCTCGGTTTCGGCTTGACCAACCCACTGGTCGGGCTCGGGGGTGCCGGGACACCACCGGTGCTCATCCGAGGCATCGACGTCGAGGTCGAAAGACCGGGCACGGATCGCGAAGATGTCAAGGTTTGTGCCGGTTGAAGAGTCTGCGAGGTCGAATTTCTAAGTGAGGGAGGGACAGAAGGAACGGGTACAGGCGGCCGATCACCACTGGAACAACCAAAAGCACCGCTTGCAATTCTCTGTGGAAGCTGCAGAGGCCTCACAGGTCCCGGACTCGTCACCCTTGCCAACGCAGCAGCAGCAGGAGATACCGACGCCGAAGCGCTAGGCATCCCCGAACTCACCGACCCAGCCCTCGAACGCGGAAGCGGTATTTTCCCGCCAGAACCGCCTCCCACCGTTGTTTGCGAGGGTTGTTTCTTCAAAATCGGCTGTATGGGTAATGGCGGCAAACTCTTGTCCTTGTCAATAACCCTTCCCTTCCTCACCATTGCGCCATTCAACGAAACCTCGTCCTGGGGTGTCGTTGGTAGAGGTATGCTCAATGAGGAAGCAGTGGATGGGGTATGGATGGTATCATCGGAGCTGGCGTTCTGCATCTCGGTCGGGGGCGAAAGCTTCATCTTCGTCCCAATCGAACCACTCGATTCCGCACTACCCGTGCTAATCCTCGAGCCCGCGCTCTTCTCCCCACGGCCACTCCACGAAGTTGGTGGCACAGCACTTCGCGAAACAGAAGTCGTTCTAGGCCTTCTTTGGCCCCATTCATCTACCCCATCACCATCCTCCACGTCATGATACACGGTCCCACCAGAATATGATCTGGACAACGGGTGTCTCATCGAAGCAGAAGGCCTCGTGTAATATGAACTCGTAGACCGCATGGAAGAAGCGGACGAGCGTCTGGACATTGCAAGCGTCGAAATTCTGCGCGTCAAGGGTGATGGTGCGTCTTCGTCCTCACTATATCACACACATCAGCTCTAGAAGCCCACATTTTTAGAGGCAAGCACTAGTCCACGTACCTGTCGCTCCAACCTAGACCCGTAGTCAATCCTATACCGCCTCTCAACAACCGTCCGTCGCGATGCCTTTCCTTTCTCATAGGCGTATCCCTTTTGTCCTTCATTATCCCCGCTTTGGTAGCGGTCGAGCCTAGGCGTCCGCTTATTAGTCCGAAACTAGAAGAACCCTCCTGCATCATATACGTACCCATCGACGAAGTACTACAAGGCCTGCCATCAATGCAAGAAGACGTCACCGATCCAGCTTCTGCCTGTGGGAGAAGCTTTGAACGCGGTGAGAGCAAGCCATGCTTGACCATCAAGTGCCTGTACAAAAAACCAAATCAAAGGCCGACAAGTCAGCGATTAGCCCCTGTCACTCGTAACATTTGGAAGAAGGGAACGGAACTAGTGCAGTTCCATATGTCAAACAAAAAATTGACGACGGAGAAAAGCGGCACCACCGCAGGAGACATATGTCATCGAACACGGGTATAACGCGTGCGATCAAAAGTCATTCGTTGGGATCAAAAGCCATCGTGACAAGACTCAAAGCAAGATGAACATATAAAGAAACTCACGGTAATGGTGTATGCAAGTCAATGCTAGAATCACTTTCCACCCCTCCATCCTGGTCACTATGTCCATCCACACTCTCCCATGTGCCCTGAACATACTTGAGGTCTGCATCGATGAGATCGCGGTGCTTGGCAGACGAGTTGGATACATTGGAGCTCTTTCTACTCCTAGAGCCGGCAGAGGCCAATGAGGTCCTGGTGCTCTTTGTACCCGTCCCGAGGTCGGAGAATTGGGAAGAGGTTTGCCTGCGAAGTGGACGAGGAGTTGCAGAAATAATGGAGTCGATGTCAGGACTCGAAGAGCGTTCAGGATCCTGGAACGCGGAAGGCGGTAAAGATGGTTTCCTGACCGGACGCGCCAACGAAGGGGGTGGGGAAGGCAAATCGGGAATAGACTGAGAAACGGGAGGAACGGGGGTCGAAGGACCCTTGCTCCTGCTTCTGGCACGTAATGCCTGTTTATGGTTAGTGCTCTTGGAGCGTGCAGCACGGATTTCGCGATGAAGTTCTTGGGCGCTGAGAGGCATTTCCTGATATGATTGAGAAGTGTCGGGGGTTATGGGAGATGAGGCTGGATGTAGTGGCGCGATAACTGGTGGTGCTGAAGACGGGGCTATACATTTGGAATAGTGAGTAAAGAAGCTTGGCAGGAAGAATTGGGACTTACGGTTGGAAGGAAGCAGGGAAGGAGGAGGTGGTTCGTTGGGAACCGAAGAAGGGATGGCAAATACCAAGGTAGCAGACTGGGCAGAAGAGGGAGGAGAAGCAGGAGGCCGGATGCCATCTTGGTCAAGGGGTTGACGTTCATGAATAGTGATGGTGTGTGGGTCAATAGGATCCGCAAGAGAAAGATGGGAAGCACGTGAAGGGACGGTGATGGTCAGATTGCAAGGAGCATCAAGCTTTGCATCATTCTCATCATCCTGCAACGGACTGGGCTGGGCTCGGAATGGGTTGAAGGGAGGCACGACGGGGTCAGGCTCGTCATCGTCTGCGGCGGGGAGGTCGCGCATGTCAATGGAAGAGATGGAATCATTGTGATGGCGGTGGTGTCTGGAGCGGAGAAGGTTGAGGGGGGAATGAAGAATAGGCGGAGAGGTGGCAAGGTCGAGGTCGTCGTCTGATAGGGGCATTGGGGAGATGGCGAGCCTGGTGAGCTGCTCCACGTGGTTGCTGGCCTCAACAGACTCTCCAGACTCCTCAGAAATAGAAAAGGAGATCGACGGCCGGGGCGCGGAGGAGCCAGAGGGACGTTTAGGCGGAGGGATCGACCGAAGTGAACGAGAAGAGGACGAGGTGATCGACGGACTCCGGCCCCCCGCATACGACGCCGAGATACTGACTATACTCGTGCGCACGCTCGCCCCGCTGCTGCTCGAGCTTGCGATAGAGTCACGTCGTACATCTGACGATGTGGAATATTTTGAGGAGCGTCGGCTGTTGGCAGAGGACAGGAGCAGGAGGTCGTTTTCAGAAATCCGCGAGGGCCCTGGGACGGGGGGCAGAGGAAGAGAGGGTGGACGAGAAGGCGGGGGATTTGGAGAGATAGGGTGAGGAAGGGGTGTCGGTGGTTTGGAAGGAATGTGTGAGGGAGGGACAGGAAAAGACTCGAGAAGGGTGGGGACGGAGCGGTCTCTCTCATGCCTGGAGAGAAGGGGGAAGGAGGTCGGGGAGAGGGGAGGAGAACCGCACTCCGACATGGCTCGTAGCGAGCAGTCAGCAGTGGAAGAGGATTTGAGGTCAGCTCTCCCTCTCAAAACACACAACCGCCTAGTAAGATTACGTTATGCCTCCTCTCACGCACCCCTTCCTTCATTCCCATCACCTTCCTCACTACCGTTCCCTTACCTCTATTCAGAAATCTCCACATCATCTCCTCAATTCTGCCAAGGGTCGCTCATGCCTGGGTTATTTTCCCTATCACCCCCCGTGCTTTGACCTCGACCCTCAATTACATCGGCCTCGAAAACAAATCCTCTCCCTGTTATCAAGGGCGCTTTCGGACACTCATCTCCGAGTATATAGCCTCCGACGAGTTAGCGTCTCGGTAGAAGACAAGTATCCACATCCACGCTGACCATCTTCTCCCCATCAAACACAATGTCCATCCTCGTAACTATGCATAAACACTCTCTTCTCTGTCAATACCACATGATATTGTCCAGAGCCCAGACATCAAGTCTATCTATCTCCAGTCCATCACGTGTCTGGTCGTGAAACGAACATCCAACTTGAAGACAATAGCCAGTACTTCCATCATATCAGTCCCACGTCTATTTCAAGTCTCCGAAATTCTCGATGTGCTTCTCGGCGCCCCTGGCTTTCCAGTCTTCCAGATCACCCCGTTCCGGAATCCGCGATCCAACTCTCCAGCACAGACAGTCCTAGCTTGTCCATCTCGTAGCCAGTAAGCGTGCATAGCTGCGCCCAGACAAATATCTGGCCATCCCAACCGTAACCATTCACACTTCCCATAATGAATGCCGTCAGCTAACAACCCAGTTCCCAGGAACCTAGCAATTAGGCTCCTGTGCCACCCGCCCGCTTATTAACTACCCCTTCCTTCCCCTCCAGCAACATCGGACAACCCCATTTGCCGATACACGATAATACCGCTCGTCATAAAACAGGTTTCGATCATCCATATTTCCTTCATTCTTCCCGAAATTTTTATCTCTATTTCGAGGACTCGGGATGGATGCCGCACTCTAAAAATACTTACTCAGGGAAGATCACCGAATCAGGTCCATTATCGCAGAAGCCGTTTCGGCACATAAATGGTAACCAAATAAGACGTACACATCCGCCACAGATGTACTCAATACGAGACCGTCCTGTTCTCCTCGTCCTCCTCATCCTGCATCTGAAGGTCTCCTCATTCATCCATAGTGATGGCCAGGTGGTCTGGCAAGGCAACCAGTCGCCAACATGTCATGTTTCCAAGAGACTTGAGGATTTTTCGGCAACCCATGACCGAGTTCCCGAGTTTCATCAAACACATCTAGGACCATATACGCAATGCTCAGTTATCGCATGATCCTTCCCTCCCTCGAAAAGCGCTCAAGCCTGCCATCTGCTTTGCTCGCCGGACGTCATTATCTCCCATGGTTTACATACAATGTTCACACAAACCCCAGCGGCCATCATTGCATACACCCATCAAGGTCCGCTCTCGACTCAAACATAGCTCTTACAGATGCACCTCATGTGTACGAACAGCGGCAAGGGCTCCGTATATAACCTTTTATGCAATCCCCCGAGAGTGCCTACCCACACTCGAGACATAACACAGGCCATTGGGTACACCCCATTGTCGATAGAGACGGAGGATCCAAACTAGTTCACAAGGAAGTTGTATAAATGTCGGGCACAATGGGAATCTCTTGACTTGCTAACGATCTTGAGTTGGGCGATGAGCAGGACATTTCTCAAGGCTTTTGTTCTCTGCTTTTTTCCGCTCGTACTTGCGGCAACGCAGCGATTTGACTTTGTAGTCAATAATGCCGTCGTTAAGCCGGACGGTTTTGAGCGACCGTACGTATGCATCACTCCTATCCATCCATTTCACTACATTCATGTGTGACTTTCTAGTGCTGTATTGATTAATGGAGAATACCCAGGCCCATTACTCAAGGCCAACAAAGGCGATCACATCGTCATTCCAACGCACAATCAACTCACCGATCCTCACATGAGGCGTAGCACCTCCATCGTGAGCTCTAATACATTCATGACGTACTAGTATAGCTGATAAATGATGCGCAGCATTGGCACGGATTTTTCCAGCCACGCACCTCAGCCATGGACGGACCTGCCTTTGTCAATCAGTGTCCAATTCCACCCAACACAACGTTCACGTACGAATTTGATGTCAACAATCAAAGCGGAAAGTTCGTCTCCCCATTCCTTATCACCTGGATATTCAAATCTCACACGTGTCACCCCAGCTTTTGGTATCATTCCCACCTCTCCACACAGTACTGCGACGGTCTCCGTGGTGCATTCGTCGTCTACGGTCAGCTCTACCATCTTTAATTGCCACGCAACGCCTCAACATAAATCGCCCGCTTTACAGACCCTGATGACCCACTCAAAGATCTCTATGACGTTGACGACGACAGCACGATCATCACACTTTCAGATTGGTACCATATCCTCGCACCGCGCGGCAATGACGAGTTCTTCTCATCTGGTGCCCCACCGTAATTGACCTTTCCTTCCCTCACGAGTCACACCCTCATTCAAGTTGACGCCACAGTGTCCCAGACTCAGGACTCATCAACGGCAAGGGCCGATACAACGGTGGACCCCTCGGTATGCATCTCGCAGCCAAGTATCCCCGCTTGCGACCAATAGTAATTCATCTTTCATCACAGTGCCCTATGCGGTGGTCAATGTAGAGCAAGGCAAACGCTACCGCCTCCGGATCTTTTCTCTTTCCTGCCGCCCATTCTTCACTTTCTCGATTGACGGTCATAACATCACTTTCATCGAGGCTGATGGAATCGAACACGATCCTGTCGAGGTGCAGAACATTGATATTTACGCTGGTACGCCACCGCTGTCAACTGTCATCTTCGGGACTGCTCGGTTGACTCTTGATGTAGCCCAGCGCGTTTCTGCGATCCTTCATGCTAATCAACCTATTGACAATTATTGGATCCGTGCGCCTCCGACTGGTGGTAACCCGAAAAACAATCCAAACTGTGCGTTTAACCTTCACAAATTTGTACATGTCAATGATGAATTCTGACTTCGTACAGTCAACCCCAACCTTACGCTTGCTATTCTGAGGTACAAAGGCGCTTCTGATGAAGAACCTACGACAGTTAACGTAGTAGGACACAAGCTACTGGACGAAGAGATGCACGTCAGTCCGGATCGAACATCGAACTCATTTCGAGACGCTTACTCATTTCCTTCAGCCAATTGCACAGGAAGGCCCTGGAAAGGTATGTACTCACTACACTCTCCGTCCGAAACTCGCCTTGACACCATCCGCCAGCTCGGGGACGGCACAGCCGACAAGACAATCGTACTCAACATTGATAACACTGTAGGTGATCCATCTCATCCCTGCAGTTCCGTCGTCCAATCAATTGATCCGTGGGCACTATATCTGATCAATCCTCCCTTCTTTGATATCAATGGTGTATCTTACGTTTCGCCTTCTGTCCCTGTCCTTCTTCAACTCCTAAGCGGCGCCAAGAGACCTGAAGACCTCATTCCTTCTGAGCAAGTGTTCATCATTCCGAAGAACTCGCTTATCGAAGTTACCTTCCCTGTCGGTCAGGGCCACCCCTTCCATTGTAAGTGCTTTCAGCGGCATAGCAAATCACGGGGGTGTTGATTCGGTGCTTCATGTTAGTGCACGGACACACGTTCGACGTCGTACGTCCATCCGACGGAGAGTTCAACTTTAAGAAGTGAGTTTTCTCGTACACCGATTCTGTGTAATAGTGGCTTACCAAAGTCGTTTAGCCCTCTTCGTCGTGACGTCTACCCAGGTGTGCTCAGCCACATTTATCAACATAATTTGATACTGACTTTGCACAGTCAACGGTAACACGACCTTCCGCTTCTGTATGTCACCCCTCATATTCTCACGTGCACGTTCTACCGCTTACTGACCTCACCTGCATCCAGTCTCCGACAACCCAGGCGCTTGGTTCCTCCACTGCCACATTGACTGGCACCTCGAGGCTGGGCTCGCGATCGTCTTTGCCGAAGCACCCGAGGACAACGTTAGCGGTCCCCAGTCACAGATCACTCCGGATGATTGGAAGAATCTGTGCCCGGAGTATAATCAGCTTGAGCCCGAGTTCCAGTAGGTTTAGAGTAGAACCCTTTAAGGGTATGTTAGATACGCTTTTACTGTTCTCGTCGATTTACTTATAAGTAGAGCGTTTTGCCGGATGAGCAACAAGCGTCAAGGGTGCTTTTTGTGTTTTTCTTCGGTCCCCATGATGAGCTTAACTTGAGTCTTGACGCTGATTCTAGTTGTTAACACTAAGGGTAAACCTGGTTGTGTTTGGAACCAAATACGTTCAACACCTATCCAGGATGTACGGCGTATATGCCGAGCCCCATCCCATAGAAATTTAAGGACCTTCCGGCAGATAATCATGGTACGTGGGAGCTCTGCGATGGAAGCGTTCCGCAACCCAGGCTTAGGTGATGAATAGGGTGCTGTATTCCCAACCTCAATCCCCTTCTTTGCAGCCCAATCCATATTCACTTAGATTTACTTCCGCCCTATTGTTGAACCTCATCCCGCCGTGACCATCGTGTCATCCCACAGTAATTAGGATATTTTCCCAGATACTACACTACGGCACAGTCCGAATGAGGAAGCTAGAATGGATTTCCGGTCGATAACTCCCGGTCGTTGGTCACCGCAGATATTTAAGTGCCCTGCAAACACTCGAGGCCACCAAGAGTGATGGCAAATTTCCCATCATCACATAATGCCTCGTCTTCGCACTTGGAGGGAGAGATGTTTGGGGACGCCGATCTGAATGTAAGCACATCACACTACTCTGGAAGCCTGATTTTCTGACACAAATGACGGATGAGTTCCTATGACGATGCCGATTCAAACGTAATTTTACATTCAAACTAGGACAGCACGCATGGATAGAGGTATGAACGGAGTATGCTACGACATGACAACACTATTTATCTCTCTCAACCTTGTCGAGCCCGAGGTGCTTCCGGATAACATTTTCAATGAACCCCTTTGGGTCGGTGGCTGGATCTGGGACTGACTTGATCTTCTCAAGTGGCTCCTTTTTGAGTTCAGCTTTATGGTCTGCCAAAACCTTGGAAACAAGGTTGTTCGACAATGCTCTTGGAGGGTCAGAAGGCAAGATGTCGGCGAAGACACGATGCATGACCAAAATGAGGTTGACAATGTAAGTCGCCAGAAATTTTGCTGTTGAGGGGCTATTTCATAAGTAGCGTAAGTGGATAGATATCTCCAGGCTCAAGAGGTACGCACAATGGTTGGTACTTGCCGTAAAGGTAATCAATAGCCGAGGGGCTGAAGCCGAACTTGTCAAGTAAGGGCGCTAATGGTGTTGCGCCTGTGGTACCAAAGCTCGACATAGCCTCTGGGTGCGGCCTGAAATACAAGACGTCAATCACGTGTCCTATTCCCTTCGAAGGCGACATACAATATCTGGTTGACCTGGCCATCTATAAGGGGCTTGACAAGGGCAATCATTTCTGTAAAAAAGTCGGTCCCCGACAGGATCTAAGGCATGGATTAATGACGATAGAAAAAATTGAAGGAGACTCGACAGCTGTGAACCTTGGCGGGGTCATGGAAGTTCCAAGCCTTCAACACGTCCTCATGGATGCGCTGAATGCAGTCGATTAAAATTTGGCCTTTGAAAGCGCTACTGTGAGCAAGATCCAACCAATACTCTATGTCAGGGTCGTGAGCCCGTTGTTTGAATGTGGAATGGAATAGAGCTACTCTTGAACCCTTCGCTGATGAAACTGGATGAGCGCATATTCCGTGGTACTGGAAAAGGCTGAAATATACCTGATAGTGAGATCGACTTTCTGATGAGCGTCGACATGTTGAGCCACGATCCAAGGAGCCAACAGTTTATCTTCAACTTCACGTAGCTTCTCTCGTGTAACAGTTGTTAGGTCGCGAAGCGTCTCTGAGATAAAGCTGGCGTTGATAGGGAGTGACCGAAGAAGCGAAAAACGCTGAACCTTGGTAACCGGGGCCCTCGTTCGATATCCTCACACAACGTATTTGCGACTCCTGAAACTCCTTGATGGAATTCTGGAAGGATTCCCATGCTTTGCTGTCGGCTTCCTTCGGTGTGTCTTTCTTGTTAAACTGTCGGACGAGTAGATCGTACTTGGTGAGGACCCCAATGATGGTAATGTTGACTAAACAAATGATGAGCCTCTAGCCAAGCAACAAAGCAGCTACTCTTACGTTCTTTGGCCAGCGCTAGCAGCTTCTCATCGCCCCTTTCTAGTAATCTCATCCCGGTTCGCGGTGTCTCGATACAGAGCCTACCGGTGCGGGCAGCAGGAATGAGCATCTGTCTAAATGTAGAGTGAATCAGGCCTCACCATATGGCGTGAATCCTTTCCGGAAGCTCCTTTGCATGACGATGGTTGAGGAATTTTTCCACCGTCTCCCAGTTGGTTTTAGAGCCAGCTTCGAAACCCTTACTGTCGTGCAGGATGAAGCGAGGGTTCACGGATGACGTGTATTCACGCTCAATGTCAGCGTCTCCAGCACGATCATGGGCGATATCAATCTATATTTCTCCTTCAATTTCTGATAGATGTCACAAGCTAATACGAACCTTCTCGGGATCAATGTTGAAAATGTTTCGGACAAGAGAAGACTTCCCTACGCCCGACTAGGGCATGTGAGTTGAACTGGGCAAGGAACGGAATCAGAACGCCCAACCTTTCCTATAAGAACGATGCGAAACCTTATACATATGTCAACATTGGGCCGTAATCATCTTCGAGTGTTACGAACTCACTTTGGACATGCTGCAAAGGTGGCATCGACCTGAGATGGTAAACCTGGCGGGATGGGAGGTATCTGAGGTTGAACAGGTGGAACAGACGGCGCGGGTGGCAAAATGGGCGAAGGTTGTGTTCCTTGGGGCGGTGATGTGGGTTTCTGGCAACAACACGGGAGACACACAAGTTTCCGACAACAACACGGGAGACGCATGGAATGGTCGTGGTAGGTTGCTACAGTCATTGGACGGTCAGTGGGAAATGGACACTCAGTGGGAAATTTCGCATTCCCACTCGAGATTTTCACCTTTTCCCTTCA
>JAEUWP010000488.1:0-48258 GCA_018524725.1 Podaxis mareebaensis
CCTCGTTTCAGTCGTTTGTCCGCTGCTGTGTTGTGCCATTCTTTTACTATCAACATGTAATTCTTTTGCAACTAGCTGAGTATCACAAAGTGAAATCCAACCAGTGCGCATCCCGCGAATTCTCGAATATCTCCAACGTTGGAACCTCCTCTGTTGTGCTTTCTAGCTCCTTCCACAGGTTTGAATCCTAACCAGGTACTGAATCAAGTTCCAGCCAGAAGAAACATGTGGATAGTCACCTCCAACAAAGCTCAATGAGAAGTACAATTGATGTTATGCTTTTCCCTCGAGTTTCCTGGGCCAGGCCAATTGCGACTGCGTTCATTCCTCTTCATGATCCGAAGTACAGATGTTCAAGGGCAGATAATGGCGGTGGGCACGTCAGAAGGGATGATGGCAGCGACGCCATTTTCAACAGGAGCATAGGGCTGTGGTAGGGTTACGAGAGTTGCGTACACGGGTGATTATCGTCAGCACGAGGTTCAGGATATCTTCATACATAAGCTGCAACAGCGAGGTTCCCGAACAGAGTCGACGATAAAGTTGATAGGAATAACGCGAGCTGGTTGTAGAATTTGGCCCCGAGCGGGGTGGAAATTCCAAGGAGGATGCACAGGTCTGTCCTTGCTACCTTGCGGATATTCGACCAAGTTGTGCTGCGGAGGTGAAGGCAGAGTTGGGCCACCAAGGTCGTGTGTGGACCCGCTCGATCCATCTTAGGTGGTTGAGGTTGACCAATAGTAAATGGTATGGTGTGGTTTGAAGTGAGGGTGAATGTGACACTCCGAGTGTGAAGGGGCGGTGAGCGCAGTGGTACTCGACGAGATTGGGACATCGCATGAGCAGTCGCAGGTAATCTTCAATAGTACTTGCCTTGGCTGGCTCAAATACTGTAAGATTGTTGGTCCAAAGACAGTTGTCCAGTTTGGGAGCAGGGTACTCAAAGCTACCCCAATCCATAAGATTCATCCGAACCTCGGTGACTTGTGCGTCTAAGAGGTGCGCGAGTAAAATCTATTTCGTCAGCGGAGAAACCAAGGTCAGCTTTAGATGCTGGTGAAGTCTTGTATGACGGAAGGTGACAGACGAACGACTGGCATGTGAGAAGTACCAGTCCTGTACTGAAAGCTTCTTGGATGAACGCAAAGTGTAGATTCGCGGTAGCGCAAACGATGTGGTTACCGAGATGACACTGGCGTTTAAGAGTGAAATGCAGTTTTACCTGTAGTTGTAGCATCGAAATTGCGATCCGTCACTGTGTGACAAAACCGAGGACAGCATGAAAATGGAGCACGAAACATAAACCCCCGTTAGGAATGACCATAGCCCCATGAGCTCGTTGGATGAACAGGCAAATCGAAAGATAGTAGCTAGAATCTCGGGGCCGCTGCAGATCGCGGTGCGTCCGAACGATTGAGCTTCGCGCACTGCTCTTGGAGAGCATGAGCTGCGAGACGTCCTGCACGGAGGGTATTTGTCCGACCTCCATTGTAATTCGGGTTCTGATGGTAGGCGCAGCCAATTCAATACGTTCCTGCAAGAGCTTATCTCCCGGCCTGGACACGAGAAGCGCCCAGTTTTGGACATGGTCCTGCAAGACGTGTGTTGTTTGCTGGGGTTAAGAGTCCCGCTGAAGAGTTGGAGCAAGTACAAGGGAAGGCCACGTAGAGGAGGACCGAGGCGGGTCCACGCGGAAACAACATACGTATCCTGCTAGCAGGCCGGTTATTCCGGGTACCGTCGAGAGGGAGAAAGAAAATCACAGTGAAAAACATGTCGAGCGAAACATCAATTGCCCATGCCCGACGTCAGGCCGTCCCTAGGCCTGATCCGATGATGCGTCGTGGTGCCCGATCCTCTCAACAGGTCAGAGAGATAAGATAAAGGATTGTTTGAATTTAGTCGATAGGACATGTTGTAGGGACGAATGCTTGTTGAGTGAAGAAACACAGAAGTGTCGTTTTGAGTTATG
Organism: Podaxis mareebaensis; assembly: GCA_018524725.1. Lineage (NCBI taxonomy): Eukaryota > Fungi > Basidiomycota > Agaricomycetes > Agaricales > Agaricaceae > Podaxis > Podaxis mareebaensis. The sequence goes on from JAEUWP010000488.1 coordinate 1,973, forward strand.
GGAAACGGGTCTCTTTGGTGGTGGCATACGGAGAAATCGCAAGTCGGATGCCCAACCCAGGAATATCCACACAAAAGTGAGAGGGGGAGCATAGCAGAGGGGATGCAAATATCACTGGGGCATGGGAATAAAGAAGCTTCAACACTCGCGAATATTGTTCTGTTTGATACTATTCTCAGATTGCCACTCAAGAGTCCGATAATGTTATAAATTCTAGACCCCCCCGGAGCCTCCACCGTGAGGTCAGACTCATACACATTCCATATGGCGAGTGGCGCGAGCTAGGTAACATCTCATCATCGAGCATGATGATCGTTCTATTTGTATGCAGCCGACCGCTAGCTGTAGAATGCCAACACGGCTGTGTGCTTCTGGCAACGAAAAATCACCTATGTTTAGGAAGTTGGAGATCATAACACGGGGGCGTGTTTCAGTGTTCAATCTATCCTTTGATGATCATGGTTGTGATAGGAGGGCTAAGTATGTGTATGTAATTGGTCTAAGTTATGGCTTGGCGATGTCTTGAATCGCAATAGACTCAGAACGAAGATGTTCTAAGAGCGTTCGCGCCAACTGCTGCTGGGAGCTTCCTGTATGTCACGATTCCCCCGAGCGACATGACCGAACGAATGCGGGATGAACGTTGATCACAACATCGCAGCAGCCTGAGCGATCTCAATTGAGCTTCTTGTTGGCCGAAGCCGTGTATGCGACATGACACGGTCAACTTCGGGGGATTTGGCGGACGGCCTGCCAACACCGTACATGCCTGCGGCGGCCGGAACGGCAGTGTGAGTGAGTGTGAGTGAGCAGTGAATGAGCCCATGATATCGGTCTCCGGAAGTGATCCCCTATCATTTGCCGCATTCACGCGATCGGATCAAATTGACCCTTGAATCGTGGTCAGAGGTCAACGGATCATTTATGCTATGAGGTGTGTTAGGGTGTGCTAGGGTCTACTACCCGATACTGAACATACAGTCGTCTCTCTCTTAACTGATAGGTCTCCGTGGACACCCTGAGCTATCAGTTACGACAGGGTATCAGTTTTGAAAGTAGACCATATATTATGTAATACTCTCTAGCCTAACAGACATCGATGGTGAACAGTGCGAACAACAGTTATTTACGACGAAAGAAATCTGTGATATGAGTGACTTCCAATTCTGCCTCTCCTAATTTATCTATTTCCTTCTCATCACCCGGAGATAGTGCCAGCATATCAATGACACGATGCTCCTGGACAAGGTTGGCCTTATTGTCCAACCACTCCTCATCCTCTGGTGAGATGGGTTGCTTCTTAGCCAATAGGCCCTCAAGGTGAGTTTTCTTTGATTGAATTTGTTTTGTCAAAAAGCGGAGGCCTTTTTGTAAAACCGCGAGGGAGACTGTGGGTGTAGCCGCTGGGGAAAATGCTACAGCTTGACAATAAAATTTTCCTAATAGATGTTTTCATTTTCCGGTCACTCCGAGCGCCCAAGCAACAAATTAGGAGACCGAAAGCAGTCTTAGCTGAGCTCATCTAATGAAATCAGCCCACGCTCAGCCGGCGCTATGAGGCGCTATCTCGGCGCTATCAGTTTTGTACCCTCACGAGACCTATCAGTTATTAGGTATGACAAAGTATCAGATATGGGGTCCAAATCCCCGCCTACCAATTCCGTCGCCGCCTCTATCTATCAGTTAGGACAGAGTATCGGTTTTGACAGCTATCAGTTATAAGAGAGTCGACTGTATGTAAGTGAGCAATCACGGCTTTGAAGTCTTCTTTGACCCACCTGTACCTCGAGCTATTTTATAAAGCGAGGGGTATGTGAGTCATGAGTAAACATACAAATTCTGCCGGTTTTCTCACTTACTAAGATTTTTCAACTGCATGGTCGTTGTCATTGTCAGGAATCAATTAACTACGACGCCGGTAATGATTTAAGCCGGTGGCATTGAAGGCCAAGTACTTTACCCAGGATCTCCAAGGGGGTATGTATTGCGAATGCGATGATCTCAGATATGTAGCAGTGTTCGGTTATGGGGGTAACGCTCGTGCGATTGGTCTAGATAAATATCTCAAAAAAAACGGATACAGCTGTATAAAATTGAACGGTTGGTGTTCGCTGTATGAATTTCTGAAACTGATCATAGGAGTATGATGAGTAAAGTGCTACTCATCATAAGAAAGCGAGCATGACGAACGTTGCGTGGACCTTGGGTTATAAGTAAGGATCGGGAAGATCCGGGATTGCGATATTGCTTCGAACTTCGGGTAAGAAGTTATAGCTAAATGATTCTGATGTGCAGGATGAGTTTCAACAACGAGCATACTCACTAGCCCATGATCGAAGATCATACGTGGGTACTGCATTACAAGGCGTACGACATTTGCTCCCTCAAACTGAGGCCCTAGAAATGATGAAGAATGGAAGGCTTTGAGGCAAACAATTGGATGAATGATCTTCACATAGCTTTCTGCATTCTAGGGTGGCTTCCACTCTTCTAAGGCATGCAACATAGACGTTGTCTCCTATCCTTAATTTACTGCTGGACTGGGGTCCTGATGATAGCGGAAACATCAGGATCACAATCAGAGCGCCTGGAGACTAAAAATAGATGCGATTATTAGAGCATATTTGCAAACCCTGTTCAGCGGGATTTTGGGTGTGGAACAATTAATCTCAATTCAGTTTTCACTGAAAATTCATTGAAATCGGAGTTGCAAATATGCTCTATTCAGTCAGGGCTGGCTAGGGCATATGTTTCCAGATGTTTCCTCCTTTGTGTAGCTTTGTGTACGGATCGAGCTTGGCTAAATGATATTTTGTTGTGCTAGGTTGCTGTTGTACTCTAGGCCAAATATATCGCATATCAAATTATGATGTGATGAGTCGGCACAAGCGCCACGAGGGCTTGTCTGGGCTTGTCCACGAAATGCATGACAATCACCGGACATAGGCCCGACTCGAGAAAAGGAACACAGATCCGTCGCCGCTTTGGGCCAATTATCTGCAAGGAGAATATGCCGTACGTCAAATACAGGGTGGAAAATTGTTGGTAACGTGTCGAGACGATGATTTATTCGGTGAGCTTGCTTGAGGTTAGGGCAGAGCTGCGGGTCAGCCCGGAGTGGGAGCAAGGCTGAGTCAGGACCGGCGGCGGAGGAGATGGTAGGTTGCCACAATGGCGGCAAGTATAGATTGCCAGGATCTGGCCCGATCTGAGTTGGGGTGTTGCATCATATATTTTCGCACCCCCTAACTTTGTCCTCGGAACTGCTTTTTTTTCTTCCTATAACAGCCGTTTTTTCTTGCTTCTCCCCTTCCCATCTTCATCACCCTTCCCTCATCAAGAGGCACTGCTAGGCGCTACTGGAGTATTGAATCTCGAATCTTGTACGTTGCTCATAATCATTCCACTCAGTGATGGAGGTGCCTGATGTCCCTTTCTTGTTAAGGATGTTGCAATGAGCCCTCTGACAAGACCTTCATCTCCCGTCTCACACGACAGCCATCCTCAAATAGGCCATGATCATGATCCAATACTACCTCCACCTCGTACGGCCTCCTCCTCACAATTGGCTGACCACGACATGGGTTATCCAAAGGAGCGTTCGCATATAGAGATCATCCTCGACGCTCAGCATCTCATCCTCAAAGGCACTGGAACAGATGTCGAGCCGACAAGACTCTCTGGCCACGTCATGCTTTACTTGGCTGAAGACACACCCCTCAAGGAGATTACGCTTCAATTTCGAGGAAAGGCCCGGATACCCATCCCTGCATCTGAGTCGTGAGTGTGTTAGTTGGTCTTGCCAAATGATTGTATTGGTGACCCGTGTTGACAGGCTTATCGGGGCAAATGCCTCTTCCGTGACATATGCCGTCTGCAACCATGAATGGTCTTTCCTCGAGGGTGACAGGAAACGCGCTCGTACTCTCAAAGCTGGTCGCCACCTTTTTCCCTTTCATCTGCAAATTGGGGGTACTCTCCCGTCCTCAATCGCGACGTCTGTTCTTGGCGGTGCATCTGTTAGTTACAAGCTACGTGCACTTGCAATTCGCCCAGGACTCAGCCATAACCTTCAGGCGATCACGCCCGTGTACATCGACCGCTCATTCAGCCACGAAGCTCTGGAATACCAACAGACACTTGAGCTTGAAAATACGTGGCCAGATAAGGTCATGTATTCGATCGTAGTACCTCACAAGGCTTGGGCAGCAGGTGACAAATTGACGGCCATTCTCAAGTTCTCCCCTCTTGCCAAGGGTGTTCACGTCACCCACATCGGGACGTCGATACACGAGACCACCAAAGTCTATGCTCGCAGTGGTGCTCAAGAAAACACGCATATTGTTGCTTCTATTCATCATGACATCATTGATGGAAAACCTGTGGTCGTTGGTCCTCGTCAGCCTTCTTCATCCACTAGCCACCATAATACTTCGGGTTCATCCCAGAACGCTGTTGCTGGGCCAAGTACGGCAGTAGGCGGCGACACACCTTCTCCCACTTTAACATCTTCTCCTGGTTCATCCTCATCTCGTACCTCACTCCATAGCCCTTCTGCGCCCCCGACGGATTCGGAAATGCAGTCGAATGATGGAAATAATGACCTCGTGACGGCAATCACAATCCCTATACCTACTCGTGCAATCACCCCAACTCACTCCGTTGAACCCATCATTGTCAGTCATCGTATACGTTGGAGTACCCTCCTCCGTAACCTCGATGGTCATACCTCGGAGCTCCGGTGCTCCTTGCCCATCCATATCCTCGACCATCGACTTCTTGAAGAAGCTCGTTCATTCTCTGCAGCGACGCGTCGACTCGTTCTCGGTTCGTCAGAATTGCCGCATGAAGAGGAAGAAGATCGTGAACTGCCAAGCTATTCTGCTCATGTCCGCGATCGGGTGGCCAACATGTTCCTCCCCGAGGCTGCCACAGTACGGGTCAATAACCCATGGATAAACTACGCCAGCAGCCCGCAGTCAGGTTATGACTCTGCAGAAGCTTTCTGTTCTGTGCCTGCCTCAAGGGCACGATCTGGACATTCAACGCCTCTGGAACCTCATACACTTTCACAACTTCCTCATGCACCTGGACCAGAGGGTATCGCTACCCTTGACCTCCTTAACTCCGAACTTCTACTTTCCCTCTCAGATTCCCCTCTGCGACGCGAGTTTTTCCCTCCTGAAACTCGTACACCGTCAGACCAGACCTCTTTCGATTCGTCGCAGCCCCAAAGCCGAAATCGCAGCCAACCTCAAAGTCGGCATAGTAGCCGACCAGCCAGTCCTGACCGTTCCCACCACCATGATGGCGGGACTGTGCACCACGGCAACGGCCATACTCGGAATCTCCAAAACATCATTCGTGCCACGATGAAACCTTTTACTGCCCTCACCCACCACCATTCGCGGCCCCCGCGGCATGGCGGTCACTCCTCACATCATGACGATCATGTCCACCACGCAGGACGTTCCCACACTGCGCACGTCGAAACTGCCGCTCCTGGGACAGTGCCTGCACCCGATCAACTCAATGGAGCGGAGCTCTTGCATCGAATGTTCACGGAGGTACCGGATTATTCCATCGCTTCGAGAGGTTTCATCGGAGGTGTGCCGCCGTTGGAGAGTATGCAAGGGTTGCCTTCGTATGAGGAGGTTGCCAGGGAGACTGGCCAGGCGCCGGCGCTTAACAATACGAGTCCAGCTGCTGGTGTTGCTGCCGACGTTTCTGGACAGGGTGAGTAACGATGAGGACGGCAGGAAGAGGCTCATCATGGTTGAAGTGTCCTTGTCTGTCGCACCGAATGCGGTTGGTATGCAATGAGCTTGAACTGCATTGCTTAGACTTCCTTCTGGACCCTTTGTGTTGATTATTTTTTTTTTATCTCGCTCTTGGGTTTCATGGCTCGCCCCTATTTCGCATCGTTTCGCATCACATTCAATTATTTCCTGATTGCTGTCCATACTTTTCCGGACACGTCTAGATATCCTGTACACACCTCAATTCTCTGGTTAATGCGTGGATTTGTCGAACTGTTACTTATTTTGTGGTAGGAGCATTCCAAGTTTAGCACCATTTCTCTCTCATCGTGCATCAGGTTTAAATATTTAAATGGTTGTCGCTCAGTAGATTTCAGACTAGACATCATGACAAATGTAGAATAACTCAATTATCCCGATTCTATGTAGTTCCAGTTCGCGCGTGTTCTACGGTTGGCAGACACACACGAATACCTCGGCGTTCAGGTTCGGTTTGTTGATAAGCCTCTTTATAATGTTTCCTCCGTGCGAACACGAGGCCTTGTCTAACTTGGTGACGGATGTCGACGGAGCGTTTATGATATGCTTCAAGTAGCCTTAACGAATCCGATTGAAGCTGGAAAGGACCCCTAAGAGAGATGCAGAGGTCGTGGAGGCCAGGTTGCAACGGAAGATGGAACATATCGGCGGGTAAAGAGGATAGAGTTGATAGGAAGGATGAATGAATGTTGTAAGCGACGCGGGCTAGAGGTGCAGCTTGTGGTTATCCGTTTGAAGGGCGGGTGTACAACAAGTGACGTCTTTTAGGAAACAGGATGGTAGTTTTATCATGCATGCCGTACACATTTATTTAAATACCGCGGAACAACTGGGGATCCATCGGAACATATGAACTGTGCACGAATTGCTTTCATATCTAAATGTTGCTTTCGGAATCCATAGGAATCGCGTACGTGGAGGACCGCGGTATCTGTCAAGGAGGAACCGAGCCTGGAACGGCGATCGATGGACAAAAATTTTTGCGGCGTAACCAAAGGTGGTATGGCAGGTTAAGTATGCCGATCTATTGAAGATAGTGAAGCGAGCGAGGAGTATTGGCAGGATTTGGTTCTTGGAAGCTTAACGAGACGTGCGTCGCGTCTAAGTAAAGCACCACGGATTTGCGCCCCTGACGCTCACGTGAGGACAGTTTGTATTGTTAGTCAGAAGTCTATGTAATGTTATCATGTGAAAGTGTTTCTGAAAATAAGACGGAGAATGTATTTGAGGGATTCCTGGGCCATAGAAATGTCAGGGGATCAGATCCGTTTGTCAAGAATCCTCGAAGAAGCGCTTGGAACTAAATATGTCATACGAAGACTGCTCTGCAAGCACTGGAGTGTAGGTAGAGCATCCAGCAGCTGCTGAGGTTGCTTTCGGGTTGCTTGCAAATACGTGGCTTGGCGTTGCGACATTTGTATTTCCCCGCACGTGACGGAATAGGATTACGCCTAATGACAGCGTTTGATTGGTTGCCCGGATTAAAAAAGTAATATCGGAGAGTGATGGAATCGGTGCTAATGCTTGCGGATAACCAAAATGGAGTATTCAAGGCCAATTTCTAGATTTTTCTGAGTCGGTGTTTGGTCTGTTTAGTTGCCCGTGCTGATCCTTTATTTCGTCGTGTTTCATACCTGCCCTCTCTTTCTTCACGACCACCATGTCCTTCTCCTCTCTCTTCCGTCGCGCCCAGCCTCTTCGCAAGGCGGCTTTCTCTGCCTCCCTCGCCCAGAGAGGAACCAGGCCTAATCCCAACTTCCGTCGCTTTTCCACCGCCCCTCCTCCTCCCAAGTCCAATACCGCGCTCTATGCTGGCATTGGCGCTGTCGCCGTCGGTGGCCTTGCTGTCTACTATCTGACTGACTTTGGCAAGGAAGTCAACACTGCTGCCAAGTCTGCCGCGCAGACCGCCAAAGCTGCTACTGGCTTTGTCCCCACCAAAGAGGACTACCAGAAGGTTCGTTTTGTCGTTATCAATCAACATTCTTGCGTGCTGTAAATGCTTATCGGCGCGTCATTAGGTTTACAACAGGATTGCTGAGTTGGTCCAGGACGCCGGTGATTATGATGGTGCGCAGAGAATTTTGCCTGTCTCCTTGCTTCCATTTTGATAGGGTTTTGACAGATGGTTCTTATGGTCCCGTTCTTCTCCGCCTCGCCTGGCACTCGTCTGGCACATATGATAAGGATACGAAGACTGGCGGAAGGTGCGTGGCTTCCTTTCGTTCCTGAGCCTTCCCTTATACCCGTATGTTATCTTCAGCAACTATGCAACCATGCGCTTCGAGCCCGAATCCCTTCATGGTGCTAACGCTGGCCTGAACGTCGCCCGCGGCCTCATGGAGAAGGTCAAGCAGGAGTTTCCTTGGATCAGCTACGGCGATTTGTGGACCCTCGCTGGTGTTTGCGCTATCCAAGTTCGTTTAGTGCTGACCTTTTTTTTTTTTTTTCTCCCGGTGTGTATTAATGATAAATAAATCATATAGGAGATGGCCGGTCCTAAGATACCCTGGCGTCCCGGTCGTATTGACGGTTTCGCCGCCCAAGCCACTCCTGATGGTCGCCTCCCCGATGCTACCCAGGGTGCCGACCATTTGAGGAATATCTTCTATCGCATGGGGTATTTATTCTCCGATGATGTCGAGGAAGCCGAGCCTAACGTCATTTCAGCTTCAATGATCAAGAAATCGTCGCACTTTCCGGTGCTCACGCTCTCGGTCGCTGTCACCGTGACCGGTTCGTATTTCATTAACATTGTGACGTTGATCGCGGCTGATAATCCATTCACCACCAGCTCCGGTTTTGAGGGCCCATGGACCTTCTCTCCGACTACCTTGACGAATGATTACTTCAAGCTCCTCTTCGACGAGAAGTGGGTCTGGAAGAAGTGGGATGGTCCCAAGCAGCTCGAGGACAAGAAAACTAGGTCACTCATGATGTTGCCGTGCGTGCTATGAGTCATAAAGCGCCACTCTATTTTTGTCTGATTGATTGCAATCCTTCAGCACCGACTATGTCCTTACTCAGGATAAGAGTTTCAAGAAGTGGGCCAAAGCCTATGCTGAAGACCAGGACCTCTGGTTCAAGGAGTATGCACCATCTCTGCTTCCTCCTTTTTCATCGCTCAATATTTGTTTCCAGCTTCTCCAGCGTTGTTTCCCGCCTCTTCGAGCTCGGTGTTCCTCCTGAACAATTTGTTACCTCTGAACCCTGGCTTATGAAGACCATTGACGAGCAGCAGAACTAGATACCCCGGACTGCCTCAAAATTTAACTTATCACCCCTTCCCAGCCCTCCGGCTTGCCATTCGTCTTCCGCGGTGTTATTTTAATAGATTTTCACTAATTAGAATATCATCATGTCAACGGCGCTATAGACTAATACATGATGGCGATACTTTCTGTCTTGGGGTCGATAGATAAACCATCTTTTTGGTCAAGTGCTGAAAGGCACCAACCGGACTGCAAGCTCACGCCATATTTACTGCACATCGGTGGTGAAACGGTATCATGCTTGCCTTCCATTGTGATAGCAAGCGGCACGGGTTCGACTCCCGTCCGATGTAATATATTTTGAAATTCGGAGGAGTCAGCGTCGATACTGGTCCTCGATTGCATACCATGCTAGGGTTTTGCTCGCGTCTGTTTTCGGCCATTAACTGAAGTAGTTATAAGCTCACATGCGTATCTTTGACTCGCTACCCGGATTTCGTCTGTATGACACGATGGGCGGGCTTAGGAGCCTGGCACCGTTGTATCTAAGGCTGCTCAACAAAAATCAAAATGACACTGATTTAAAGAAAGCTTATTTTTGGTGCAGCTTCATATTTGTTGAAGGGAGAATCAAGGGGTTGTATCAGAATGGAAGCCCGTAGGCTTCACTAAGAGGAAATACGCACGAGTCACACAAGAACAATGAGTGGCCTCGAGTGGCTATTGAGAGTCAATGATACGCATATCGACAGGGAGATAATAAGGTCAGGAAGGAAGAAGCATCTATTTAAGTCTATCTGTATATATACCTACACTTCAGACCAATCAGACTTGGTAGCTAGTGTGGAGGGTGCCAAGGGTTTTATATGGGATTTCAAGTCGTTACATAACTCGAGATGCCACATGTATTTTATCATGGAAATAGAATCGGTACATTAATCGGTAGGAATAGCCAACCCAGAGAGACCCGATTCGACGACTTGAAATCCTACATAAAACCTTTGGTACCCTCTACACTGGCTCACGATTCTCAGTTGCTAGTGTGTTATGTCTTTATTGGTCATTACGCGTGATATCGTAGGCTTACCAAGCCTACACAGAAGCACAAACTACAATAAATTATTTATTACTCGTGGTAGAGGAGCTGAGTGCGCAAAAGGTAGCCAAAAGAAACAAGCGTGCCAATCGTCTTCGAGTCGAAGGGCGTTGTCGAGAGAAGGCCCCGTGCTCCGAACCGTCAACTGCTAAGCCACGACAGACCTAAAGGGCCCGGGAGCCGCGTTCCTTATCGCATTGATTGACAATGCGGCAGGCCTTACAAAAAGAGCCTACTCGCCAAAGACAAACTGCATCACCCTTTCGAAAGGCAGACAAGGACTAGGAGCGCTAACTAGTGTCTGCTTATTACCTGTCCATGACGAATCCATAAGTTATCCTGGGGTATAATCAGTCTGTCGACGCACTATGCTATACGAGCTCGAAGGATCTGAGTGAGGGGAGGTTTGACCAAATCTCCTTCATGCGATCTGGGTCCCTCCATCCCACACCCGTTTGCGGAGACATAGACAACCCTGCTAGATATAGCGTCCGCAGGGGGCATTGCGACCGTCGGGCAAAATTGAGGAAAGCGGCATGAGGCCAGTCTGAGCGAATGGGATCCTTTAGAGTGGCAATGCGCAACTCCCTCAGAGAGGACAAGGTCAGAGAGTCTAACAATCGTCGAAGCGGATAGGAAAGATTCATAAAGATGTGAAACGAAACTAGGGAGGGGTGGGTTATGTGATGCTTGATGAAATAAGGGACATCCTCCACGCTATAGATATCCTGGACCCTGGCTCTACAACTTCGGAGGTTGGGTGAACCATTAAGGATAGTGACAAGTTGGTCGACAATAATCCATGTCTCTGGAGCTTCGAGAGTAGTCAGCGAGCTCCAGGGAAATGAGAACGTTTCTGGATGGAGATTGAATTCGGCATAATGTGTTCGTAACATGAAGATGTCGTAACTGCGGTCATATATCGCAATAAGCTCGAGCGTCTCGAGTTTAGGCATGGGTTTGGAAAGAAGCAGGGCGAGGTTGGCCGACCTGGCCGTAAGTCGGAGATGAAACCAGCGCTCGGATGTTTGAACCACCCAATGATAATACGGGTCGGCGATGCCGAACCAATAGTCCTTCTTGGGTATGGTAATCTCCATGCAGAAGGGTGCGCGTCCAGCGCGTTCTATCCATAGTAATGGCTGGCTGGGTAACGTTTCCGACGGTCTCCCTGTGATGAGGCGGGTGAGTTTCTCGCTGAGCGAGGGCAACAGTTGGGGTAGAAAGACCCGGAGGGGCCAGTCGCTTGTCGTGGAAAGGGACGACCACAGCAAAGGGGTTGAGAGCGCTATTGACCGCCACTTCCTGCAGACGGCTGTCAGGAGGAGAGGAGATTGTCGAGTACTTGGTTTTACAAAACCAGGAGGAAGGGTATGTAGGAAAATCTGCTCCAGGACTTCGCATGGAACGCGAGAGATGGGCGCCAAGATTTCTTTGTATATCTCGAGTGAGAAGGACAATCGTCGGTGCCGTTGGTGTATTACTTGGAGCCTGGAATCGATGTCCTGAAGAGCCTCATGCACACTCTCGAGGACAGAATCAGAGCACGATTTCTTTGTACAAGTTTTTGGCAACCATCGCTCGAGGATCGTAACTTGCTGTTCTGACTTGGACCTATGAAGGGTATCCCGCTTGTTCCGAAGAAGATGCTGCTGGGTGGAGAGTTGTTCAAGGTCAATTTCGAGCCCTCGAATGGACGACTGTAAGCTACGCAACCTATTTGCGGCTGTTGCATCGTCAATCTCGGGCAGAAGAATTGACATCCTTTTCGAAGCTGGACGATATCGAAGAGGAGGGGACTGATGCGAGTTCTAATGTTCTGCGATTGCGTTACAAAACGCAGAATTGAGATCAGTCAAACAGGGACGTGAATACCTGAATGGTGGCGTTCGTACAGGGTCGCTAAATGCGCTTGGTGGACGTTTAGTGGACGAGTTGAGCTCATGAGGCATATGATAAAAGACCCTCACACCAAGGCTGTGCTCAGGTTGTGCATCATGCGGTAAGAACCGGATATTTTGGTCCACTCATCACTGGAGGGTGATGACATTGACACCCAGAGGAACATATCAGCCTGAGACAACAATGTGTGACCCTGGTCACAGCGCCTCCTTACTATCGACGTCACGGTATGTTCACCACTCTCATGCCACCTATGTTGCGTTTCGGATGTTCCAACCACAGTTAATCTATATCTGTCCTGCTATCATTGGCTCCTAGCGAAAGGTAGAGGGATGACGGAGGAGAAAGTAATACTCGTGAAAACCGGAGACCGGCACCTCCACCTTGAGAACCCCGGTCGCGCATTAACAGCGGGCACCTTGATCGGACCTCGGGCCTCAGGTTGGACAAGTTATTGTGGACGCCTGCCAGGAGGATTCTCATCACTGTGGTACCTTAAAACTACTCCAGGAAACAATTGCGCTGAACGTTTGCTACATCGGCAACGCATCTACCCCCGACTGCTTGCAACTTCTGTCTCTCTTTCCGAACTATCCGTTCTTACATGCATCCGGCTCATCCTTCCTGCTTATCCGCTTGATTCTGCTGCCCTCGGCTTGGGGCATCTTCCTTCTCTCTATAGCTCTAAGTGATCTCAAGTATCTCCTCCCTTGGACACATATAATCACTGTTCTCGAGTCCCATTGCTTCCACCTCCTGGTGTAACCCCCCACCCCGTCGAAAATCACACACCTTCGCCGCCTGAGCCGTCTACTATAATGAATTTGTCCCATGTCTGACGCGTTTTGTTAGGCCAACGATTAACATATGAGCCTGATGGTTTCCTTTCGTGAGGAAAACTTATAAGGCTAATAGGTGTTTGAGAGGACGCCACTCAGGTTGCACAATCGCCGCAAGATCTAGCCAGAACACCCTAAAGCCTCACTGAGTCCCCTTGTTCGCCGCTGAGGTGGGCATGCAGGTGTGATGGAGTTGTTGCGTTTTCGTCTCTGTGGGGATCATCACACACCTGAGGTTACTCACGCAGGACAAACGTGTTCGACCGTATGGCACTTACGCTCGAACAACGGCTTTCAGTCGCCTGTTCGCCCCGCTACTACATTGACGTAGCTCTGATTGATAAAGTTCAGCACTATGGAAAGGTGATCTTGAAATTAATGGCCTAATCACGCAGTCGACGCAAGACAAATTGACACGAGCCAATCCGAAAGTCAACAGATATAAACTGTAGTAATATTGGTTACGCCCCGTTACGCCACTCGAGTTTCTTCAACGCAGCTATCAGTCGATGCTGCCACCAGATCTCACCTCTCCAAAACAAAGGCTTCTAGTTGAATGGCAGCTTTTGAGTCCTATTGACATCTGATACAGAACATCTTAAATGAGGCCTCACTTGCGGACGTGTACTACAGTTCGGAGAATAGCAGAAATGCTTCAATTGTTCTAGCGAGGGGATCCCAATGGGTATCCAACTGACTTATAAAGACCGCATGAGACCTGCTGGGGCCCCTCAGAATCCAAAGCACCTCATTCTAGTAGGTGTACTCTCATTCTAATCAGCAGCATCGAGCTGATGACACCTCATCGTCAGTTGGAAACTCTTGACTTCATTGTAGGCCCACTCGACTGGCCCAGGCGTGCTGCTGTTTATGTTTTCATTCCAAATACAAAATGAAGTTCACCATCGCCGTCGCTCTCGCTGCGTCTCTCTTCGCCACTATCTTGGCGAACCCCGTCGAGGGTGTCACTGAGCTTGGTGCTCGTCAGGCTTCCAACTGCTCCTGGAAGGGCACCGCACCCTTCTGCTCTGGTGTTTGCCCGCCAGGCACCATTCTCCTGACCATTGACCCCTGCGGTGATGGCGCCTGCTGCTGGACTGGATACAAGGCGTATTGCTGCGCGTTTTGAATGACTCGCAGCGATTATTGAAGCGTTGACAAATGAAGAAAACAGAAGTTCCTTGGCTTGTGTCTCGCATCGTATATCTCGCGTCTCGTGTATCTTGTGCCTCTTTTGTGCGATTTGACTGTAGTGTGTGTCTCCGGCCCTTTTTGATTTGGAAAGGTGTCCGGCATCGTCCAGCAATGCTTACAGCTACAGTGCTCGCAAGATAACGAGTTACAATTAACGGTCCTCATTGCGTCCTTTTGATGTTGAATCTTGGTCGGCGCCTTTTAAGTTGTATCCGCTATGAGCCGTAGCAGATATTTACTCGCGCAGCGAAACCAAAGCACGGAGGTTGTAGACGTTCAGCAGAGAAATCTTTGACATTGCATACGCTATCATTAGAATATAGTCGAGATAATTTTGGACATGTTAATCAGTGATCGGCCAGTGTCCAGCGGTTTAGATATTAAACCCTGAGCTGACACACCCGGAACCTAGAGCTACCATGGTCTTCTGAATAGCTCTGTAGCTTACTGGACGCACTATAACTTACTCAAACTAGCTGAATAGTTCCGATAATCACTGCTTTCGACGTCACTCGAACCTCCAATTGCTTCGACCCTCCTGGCGCAACCCCGCACCCTTGCTGGTTTGATCGCACATGCTCAAGTGTCCCTGGGACATCCGACCAGGGGGCTTGCTTTTCCTTCCTTCAGCATTTCGACTGGACGGAGAAAACCAGCCCAATGACTGGCCTTGAGAAGTCCCTCAAAGATTTCTTGTCCCTCTCCCCTCAGAGTTACTGGTCCATGTTGACAATAAGCTTATTGCCGCTTCACGCAGCCAAGACACAAGGTAACGAAAAGATACCTTTCGAGCTGCCTTCTCCCTGGCACCTCGTCTGCAAGTCCGCATAGTAACTCCATCTGAAGGCGTCCTGCCTCACTCTTTAGAGTCAACCTTTGGCTCTCCCCAACCGATGAGAAACCTATGGTTCTCTGTCCGCTCTCGAGACATTGGTAATGCAGTCGCAGTATTCCGGAGCGTCCTTCGTGTCTCATACTTTCAGCGACGCGGAACGGACCTCCTTCGATGCTTTGTCGCTCGCCTTGTAAAGTAATGGCTCCCGTCTTTCATCCTCGCCTATTTGATCCACCCTGGAAATTGGGCCAAGAAACAATCGAACATCTTAGAAAGCTTGTCTCCTAAGCGCTCAGTATCAAATGGATGCCGGTAAGGTAGCAGCTCTCAGCCTGTCGCGCGGCTTGATATTATTTCAATAAAGTTGAAGAGGAATCGACGTCACTGAGCCGCAATTTATCCAGAAACTAGTAAAATCTATTCCACGTGCTGACTATCAACAGAAGGAACCTCTCTCGACTTTCTATCCGTGGTGGGTAACAAATGAATCCGGCTCGGCGAGCGTGGGCCATGCACTTCTGGCGAATAGTTCCACTTTTGATCAATCATGGAGTCATGTTCACGGCTCATTAGTCATTTATGACCTCGCACGGCCGCAAAGTCTTGCCCCGAACAACAGGGCCCCGATCAAGCTTGTCAACAGCATGAGTCTCCACAGGCCTGTCAGTCCCCCTGTTCAGTCAGCGACTACTTCAGGACACGACGAGAGATTCACATGCACGGAGGGTGTGCTGCCCTCAAGCTGGCACAAAAGTAATACCTAGTTTCGACATACCTAGCTTGGGCAGCGTTGAGCAAGTTCGAGGGTGGTAGAGACGGAGGTCACGAATGACAACAATCAGGAAGACAAAAGACCAAAAATAGGCTTCTTTGCGAGATACGCGGTCCCTCTATTGATTCGGGCCTTACACGGCTTTGACAAGGAATCCTGTTCATGTACCTGAGCATTATGCACAAAGCAAGTATAAGAGGTATGGGCTATTTTGTACAGCTTTCCTGACCCAAGATGTCTCCACGATGCTCAGATGAGAACCCGTGCACATTCCAGTTTGGCGAGTGTTTAGACATTTTCATCACAATACTTGCAGCGGCGTGGATTTATTCCTCCAAGCGACATCCTCATTGGCAAGGGCTTCATACTCATAGTCGACTCTGCCTTCCGGTATTTCTGCAACCTCGGCAGTTAGCCTGTTGACGTATGCAACTGTACATATGAATTCACCTTCGTAAATCCCAACTAAAGTGGCAGTGGTCCAGATACGAAGGATCAAGAGATGGAAATCATCTAGGCATATGGCACATGCCAGCGCCTTCAGTCTATTACTCTCTCCCGTTACCGCCGACCTAGCGCAGGCTATTGGCGGAATGCCAGGTTGGAGATGGATGTTGGATGCTGTCAGTTCCGGCTCGATTCTTGCATCACTCCGTATTTAACTCATTCTGTGCAAATCGGCACTTGACAGAGGGAACTTTGTGCACCTTTCAAAGCTTATTCCTCAAGTAGGAAATGTTGCGATTGCTTTCTCGCATGTATTAATCCTTGATACCTTTGTCGGGCCACCCAATTAACCCCTTTACAGCGCCCTCGTAAGTTACATTGTGGTTCTCCCTCCCCTTAGAGGGCCTGATTGTCACATTGGGGCATTGCCATCTACAATTTCGTTGTCCTAATTCTAGGGTGGAGGGTCACCCGCTTGGCGCTCCGCCTTGCCATGGTGGGCATTTGGTGTGCCACAGCCCTCATCGTAGGTGTCTGTAACAGAGGTCAGAAACATTACTTCGGAGGCGCTGGCTACTGTAAGTTGCGCAAATCAGACCCCGTTACTGTTCCAGAAATCACCTGATCAATTGCGACACAGGGCGCTGGATAACGCGAAATTATGGCGTTGAACACGTACTAGGAGAATATCTATATAGTCCTCACAGTAGTGATTTATTCTTTACATATTCATGTTCCTCGTAGCAAGAGGTATCGTCCTGACGTACAGCGACTTTAATAACGACCCAAGGACGGAAGAAGAACTAGGGGAAGAGTGTAGAACAAAGGAAATTGCGTACCTGATGTTGTTGTGAGTGCTTTCGAGCGAAGTAAATCCTTGGTTAACAGTCCTGCCAACTTCAAGTTATCCCGCTGTGTACCTATTCTGTATCGCGCCGGTTTCGATCAGCCGTTGGCTTGCTTGGGGCGGTCATCGTCCGGCTCCTGGAGCTATCCCCTTTGGAAACATTGTCTTCAGTCTTTCTGGTTTCCTCAACCTTGTCCTCTTTTACGTTACCCGTCCAAAGTTGATTACAGGAAGCACAGACTCACTGACTGGCTCGGGGAGCGCCGGAAACCGCTCTCGAGTGCGTGACGAAGATAGATAGGCGCGGCCGGTACACAGGCATACCAGGTCCGAGTCTACCAATGAAAAGAGATCAGTTTACGTTCAAGGACGGACGCCAGCTGTCACTCCCAATGATCCAGAACCCCCTTTCCGTCGTCCGCACCTCATGTAAACGGTCCTAACTTTGTTACAATGGCGACATCTACTCATACAAGGGATAACTATTTGGGATCCCGTCATCATGGGCGTTTGCCTGACTGATCGGACAGCGGTCGCTAGTCAAGAACTTGTGCAACTCTATATTATATCAACTCGTTACCCATTATTACTGCTCGGCTGCAGCCTAGTTATTATTGTAGGTATGCACATATGCACTGGATCCATCAGGTGGCGTAGTCTTCATGTCATATAAGCTATGTCGCATATGCATCATGGACACGGAGGTATTCTGGCTTCGCGACCTGATACACTTTCGAATCCATTCCGGGTGAGGCATCATTTACTACTGTTACCACAAGGAACCCTGGGTCGTGGGGGGCCACGCCCTGGGCGCCTCTTAATGAGCGACTAGAGTCTGTTGCGGCAGAGAGGAGTGGGATGTTGGAGGATGTTGGTCGTCCACGCTCGCAGGTTCCAAAACCTTCTCTAGTATTCTGATGCAAAGGCGGCGCCAAACGACGGGTTTCTATCGTCCGAAAAACGACAACCGTGAGCGAATGTGTGGGTTCGTAGTTACTGAAATAGGACCGCATGGAAAAAATTCGCGTGGAGACAGCTCGGGGAATATTCACATGTACATTTCTTCTCTTGCGAAGGAACCGTCTGTATTGTCGATTCATTTGACAGGTGTGGACAGGCAGCACGCACACGGCCCGGCCGCGGTTGGGGCAGCTTAAGTTGGCTCTGTTGGTAAACTGCAACGAGGGCCGTACGGCGATGACATGGTTATGTTGATTTCAATCGCTTTCGACGGCTCCGAACACTAATAAACGGTGACGGTTGAATTCAGATCCTGTAGAGACGAAGGAACAAGTACCTACCTTGGTCGGTTTCGATACGTCTAACGTGACAAGTGTGAGAAGAGCGGCCATGATATTTTCGGGTCGTATGGAAGACATGCTTAAGGGTATGTCGGGGGATGCAGAGAATGCTTGTCACAAATTTGCAAGGGCTAGGTTTTTCTATATACTTAATGAGGCGGGAGCCAGAAATTTGATTCATCGAAGTAATGCCGGTTCGAAGGCCCAGTTGACAATAAAACACAATGGGTTTTCTAGTGAAGAATATAAAGACAACAAGAGGGCAAGAGAACATCTCTACACACTGCACATAAGTTTATTTCATTTCAACGTCCTCATCCTCGTCTTCGTCTTCGTCACCTGGCTTTAGACCCGCTTTCTCTAGTGCCTCCTTGGAAGTATAGTCGACGCGAACGCCGCGGGTCCTACGACCAGTGGTAACGATTGCAGATGGATCTATTTCTTCGAAGGATTCCTATATGTTAATGATCAGATCAGTCCGAACAAGAAGAACGTTCAGTTAGCTCGAGGCGCGAAGATGGCCGAGCTCCATTAGTAGTTGAGACGCGTCGACTTGCCTCGGCTTCCTCGTCATCATCATCTTCTCCTTCTTCTTCTTCGTCATCATCATCTTCCTCCTCGTCCTCGACATCCTCTTGCATTGGCTCGTCTGTGGCCTTTCCTTTTCCTTTGTTCGTGGGAGAGGTGACAGTTACAGAGTCACCGGTGGTAGTAGCACTATTAATGGGCGTGTCGGAGAGACTGTTAATATATACAAGGAAAAATGACTCACGATTGGACGGTGGGATCCGTGACGTTGGAGGACATGGTGGCGGTAAATGTAGAGTTGGATAGAATGAATTTGGAACGCGTTGAAACTTTATTTGGATCCACGGCTGTCTCGCAACAAAACAGCACGTCACGTTATCTCTCCCATCCTCTCTTCCTCCTTGTCTCAAAAACAGAACCTGTACGGCATTGAACAGCACTGTCAACGACATCCTCCACGACCCCCACTGCTGCGTCAGGATATATACGACAGTGTTTTGCAGCTGGATATGAATAGACATCCGTTGTGCCTCTGGAACAGACGTGTGGGGATAGCAACAGATTTCCGAAAGGATCTGATGGAGCGCCCTAAGTGGCTTCAAGCTGCCACCCATCATCAAATGCCATCATCTACCCAGATGGCCGCTCTGATCCCAATTACCTCAGCACTTCTGGACCAGGGGGTATCTAAGGGTATCTATCTTCTCGGCAGCTGGCAACTGGCCTTTCCGCACCCATGCTCCATCTGGATTGCCCATTATAATGCCCAAGGGAAAAATGCCTCCCTTCCTCGATGCTGGTGTCAAGCACAACAATCACACAGACTGCTCTCATCCTACTGGAGAGCAACCTTCCCGTTTGCCTCCTCGTATGGCCGTCCTCACGTCTATGAAAATTCCCTACTTGCGACGCTCCGACCTCGAGGCGGGAGATAGCACGCGCACGCACAAAACACCGCTCCTCACCCTCAAACTCTCTTCTCACTCATTTTTGGACTCTACACTCAAGGATGATCTTTCCCCCTTCCCTCTTTACACGATCCAAACCATTGGGACGACGACGACTATAGTTCGCGCGGACCCATGGGAGGCTTCGACCAAGACCGCTGATATCAAGTGGCCCAAAGTAGTGCCGGTAAAGACCAAAGGAAAGCGCACACGCGATGACGTTCTCGTTCAGCTAAACGGATCCCGCTGGAAGGGAGGGGATTCTTTCTTGAAGCCACCTGTATCCAAGAAGTGCGTCAGGTTCCACTCCTATCTTACCTCAGCCCAATAACCAACTGCAGTGGGCCACGCAAATTCAATATACCTCATTACTCGCATAGCATGAAATGGCAGAAACATGGTACGGCGTATTGGGTGAGTGAGTCAGCGCTAGTACCGCCAGTACAATCGAATTCACGCAACGTGGGTAGTGCACTACCTCCCCTGTCAAAGGACCTATCGCTATTTTCGATCCCGCAGTCGACAGCCTTCCCGGTCGACTCAGCCTCTATGAAACACTGCACGATAAGCATGAGACAAGTCCCATGCTTGTGCACCAAGGCGTTTCCATTTTCCTCCTTGACTATCTCCTCCTAACCCTCATTTTATTGGTTACCGATGTTCAGGAATGGATGGTCGTCCAGAGTTCGGGTCACAGTAGCCCTTCTCCCACAAACGATCCGAACCCGAATGCCGGTCTGCAGTGGAGGAAGATTGCACACGGCGAGCCTCTCTTTCCCAAACTATCCCCGGCAGTAACACAATATGCCACTCCTGGTGGTTTCGACTGCAATCCTGCAACACCTACCTCTCAGGAACGGATGGCAAAGATTGTACACGGCGATCCGCTATATCCGCATGTTCAACATGCGTCAACCTCCCGACTTTCATTTTCCTCCGATTCAGAAGCTGAAGGAAGCGGCCATCGCTCTTTCTTGGACATCACGCGAACTAGGTCGCCCAGTCCTATAGAATCTTTCCACCCTCCATCAAATATGTCCGCTCCTTCCCGTACGCACCTCGATCCATCATTTGACCTCGATCACGACGCTCTCACCTTTTCTCCATCATCTTCTCAACATCCGAGTCAAGCGAGGTCGATCCCTCCCGTACCCACAAGACCCCGACTACCCCGAGAACTTCCTGCACCGCCACCACTCCCTGTATCCTCAGAACCGCTTTGCTCCTGGTCTCGCCTATCGCAATCTCTCAACGAATTAAACAATCAAAGTCAGGGATTTGAGGCTTTGGACGCCACTGGCCCGGCGGACGCGTCTCTCTGGAAGAGACGTCCTTCAGAGCCCGTTATAACACGTAGCCGCTCCATTTCCCGGCCCCTTCCCCGAACACCTAGCAATCCGAACATTGGTAGACAAGATCCCGCCATTCGGCGAGTCCAGAGCCACACGCGTATCAATCAAACTGACGCCGAAAAGCCGTGGCTATTGGGATCTGCATCGCCGTTGCCCCCGCTTCCTGCCTTACCTTCGACTCAGAGAATTCCTAGAACCGGACGCACTCTGCCCCCGACACCGCTTGACTTGGCAATGGGGAGAACGGTGGGCGGTGCAACTGCCACGGGGGTTGATGGCTCTCAGCATCTATGGAAGTCGTCTGAGAGCGAGGAGGATCCTTCGAGGTGGGTGCAAATGCTTGCGGGCGAGCAGGAGATGGCCGACGCTGCACCTCGGCCCTCGTTTGATCAGCCGCCCCCCGCGTACAGTTCAATCAATTTTAATGAAACCACATCACAATCGTGGATCTCGCAATCATAGGGCGGAGTTCGTTATACCCGGCTCCTCCGATTTCTTTCTCTTACTTGAGGTCCTTGTCTTCCTTTTGAACACTTGGTTTAATGGCGGTTTCTTGAATTTTTCGACACCACCACTCCCGTTACACTCTTTCCCACATTTGTATTTTTACCAATCGTACCATACGTCCGCCGCATCGTCACTTGTTTGTGTTTAGTTTTGGGTCAGCGACTGATTTGTCGTGTCTTGGCGGTTTGAAATTAGCTTTTACCCCTTGATTCTCATGTTTCGGCGAGCGTAATACAACGTCCGACCTGTTTACTTTGCCTTTGTCGTTAATATATGTTTTCGTAGCAAACGATCTGTTGCTTCACTGAAAAATCAGAAACTAGTGGCGTTATTGCCGGTCCGCGCATGCCGGCACATCCCCGAGGATAATCCATCGCGTCATCGTGCTCGCTATGGAGAAGATTAAGTACATAAGTCGCAGGCGAATCAACTGCCGTTGAGCAAATCCTTATCCACCTCTATCTCCCAATCTGCTCACGATAAGGGTCCGGATCCACCCTCAATCACCTAACAACTTCCACTATGTCTCCGACCGTAACCAACGACCAGCCACAATCGGATATAAACAGGTCCGCAAAAGAGGAAGTGCTCATCGTGGTGATGGTGAGTCATTTCTATTTACTTTTTCGGCTTTGGGAGCCCCTTGGGCCGTGGGTATGGGCATTGAAGATGTCAAATAAACATGGTGGTATTGATCGGAGTGGATGGCATGGGCGCCCAGGAACGTGGTGGTGTAGTTGTCTATCGGACATTGCTTATGCAGGGCCATGGGGGGATAAGGGTTGGCCATGTGCTTTTTTAAAGAGTTCGCGCTCACCGATCTATGGAGTGTGGCTCCCAGGCTGACAGTGGCGGTCCTTCATTCGGGCGCTGATGCATATGCATTTCGGAACTGGCTTATTCACTTTCAATTGCATGCATTTCTCCGGGTGCCGTTATCAATTTCACGTCGCTTCCGGGCGGGGGATTGGATCAATTTGGATGATGGCGTTTGGTGAATAGGGGGTTAGTGGGACTGGGAAGTCTACGTTGGGCAATGCGTTGGCTAGGGAGCTTGGGATGCCGTATGTGGAGGGAGATGATTTACACCCCAAGACGAACGTTGATAAGATGTCGAGTGGTGTGCCGTTGACGGATGCGGATAGGGAGCCTTGGCTGGCGTTGATTAGGACTACGGCGGAGGCCAAGGTTGAGGAGAATCGGCTGCGGGGTTCTTGTGAGGGGAGGAATGGGGTTGTGATTACCTGTTCGGCGTTGAAGAGGTACTATCGAGACATATTGCGAGGGAAGATGAAGATTCCATTCTCGAAGTTGTCCGTTCCTGAACATTCAGAGGAAGCTCACGTGAATACATTGTCCACGTATTTTGTGTGGATTAATGGGCCGAAGAGGTTGTTAGAAGAGAGGATAGGGCAGAGACAGGGCCATTTTTTCAAGGCGTCGATGTTGGAAAGTCAACTTAATACATTGGAAAACCCAGAGGGAGAGGAGGGAGTGGTCGTTGTGCCATTGGAAGCAGATACTCTAGAGCAAGTCAGGATTGCTCTTGAGGGCCTTAACAATTACTTCAGTGTCAATGCCCTGTTGTAATGTACTTATGTATTAAAACCGCTGGTTGCAATTAATGATCCTTGAGGATAGATAGAATCTACTCTGGCTGCTGGATTCAACAAAACCTTTGCTAATCGGTTTCTTTTGGTTCGTAATGTAAGCTAAAACATGACAAATTACAATCATCATGTACAAAGACAGGCTTCTTCCCTGGCCCGGGGATGGCAAAAGCCTGGATTATCGCGGCACGGCTGTAGCCGTGCATAATGATTATGCAATCCAACTTTGGATTATCCAAATAAATACCATGTACCATAACGATATATTACTATGGGCATAATATGGTAATTGTCCAAATTAGTCACGATTATTTCATAATGCAGGATCACATCAAAATAAAACGGCACTAAGGGGAATTGAACTCTAACCCATAGTAATGGGTTCAACATAAGGCTGCACAATTAAACCACTAAACAACTACACCTTGCTATGTAAGTTGGTATATAAATCTATATACCTCTTTGGCTGGCACCTCTACTGGTCCCCAGCAAAAGAAAAATAACAAGAATGAAATAAAAACTTTGGATTATCAGTATCTAAAATTGTGCATTTTTGAGGAGTTGTTACTGAAGCAATGTTCCAGCACAAGTAAACCAACAAATCTGTTGCATGGGCACCTAAATGCATCAGGGATTTTTGTTAAGTTACTTATTCCTTGAGGCCAGAGGCTACATATAAGGGACATCTTGTAAAAAATATTGTAAAGTCCTGTAGTCTAGTAGTATAGGTGTTATAAAGTATTCTTGCTGTTTTAGGTTCTTTGTCTCTATGGACTAGAGTTCAATCCCCTATAATGCTATATTATTTTGACTTAGTCCTGCTTATATAGATAATTATAAATAACTATGATTAATCTGTAGGAATCTAGATTATTATAAGCTACAGGATTATTTAATTTGGATTGCATAATCCATATGTGTGGCTACAAACATTGGTGAAATAATCCAAGAAGCTGCCACCAATGTCCCATTCCCACACAAGATAAGCTACAGCCAAGGGAATGCTGGTCAAAGGCACTTAACAAAGGCACTTGATACAGAGGACCAGGAAGTTGCCCTTTCATAAATCTTGTATCAGTGAAAGGGCTCAGACCTGGCAAGGGCCAACAAGTCAGTATAAGATCTACCAGTGACATCCAAGCACTACCAATCCTGGATAGCATCAAATATAATAACATACATACCTAATCTGTTACAAGGTTTCTTCTTTGGTCAAATGATGCCTAAGTCAAGACCTATCCTTGTAGAGGGGATGAGTAGGTGGTTCTTGTCCCATATGGGTCTAAAGGGTCTACTCTGCTGACTTTCAGTGGTTTATCCTTGAGTGGCAGTTCATGTTGTCTCTAGGCAGTGAACTCATATAGATTGCACACTCTGTAGGATCAGTGTTAAAGAGATGCTGAGAGGAAGAGGGCAGTTCAAGGACAAAGAGATGAACACTTAATGAGGTCTGTCTGGTAGATGAGTAACACATATTAAGATTAGACTTGCTAATCTACATGTCCAGGTGGTGTACATATACTAGTCCAGTTAACTACTTAAGGAAATAGATCAACTGTAACATACAAGATGAAAACTGATAAGAGATGTAAGGGTGGGGCATAGGATATATGGGCATAGAAGGAGGGAAGTGAAAGTCTGTAAAAGTGAATATAATTGATGCAATACAAATACAGAGGAAGAAGAGAAGTAAACTTATACTTGGTCCAATAATAGAAAGTGTCTAAATATAGAAGAGGTGATGTGGAGATTGTAGATCAGTTGCACATGAAATGGCACCTGATCTCTACTCCCACTAATGACAGACCCACAACACCAACTCCATTGCTAACATTACCCTACTATTCATGTTGTTCTCAGACTGTTCACTTATTCTACACCCAACTCTCTTCATGCTCATCCCCTTCAGTAAATTAGCTCCTGCATTTCATGCTACTGGTATTTCTTTCTTTAATATAGTAAAATTTCCATCCATTCTTTCTACACAAGCCACATACTCATGCTAATACCACTCTCTTTTCCCTCAATATATTTCTCTGTGTTTTATATCCACAGGATTTCATAGTAGAATAGAATAAAATCTTCTTTAATTCATTTACAGTGTTCTGATTTTCATAGACCAGAGATTTTGAGTGGTATGACATAGACAGAAATTTTGCTGTAGATATTTTCATCAACATTATACCATAGTATAAGTATGGTTGAGATCCTTTGGACTTGATACCTGATAATAGACCCAGGTTCTGGCACACATACTCTCTCACTATCTAAGTCTGCTTACTGAGCCCCTTGAGCTCTGTTCTCTTCTGATTTTGTTACATGCCTCTCCCTCTCTCTATCTATCTTTGTCTTGACTCCATTACTCTAACTGGTGATGTTACTTGCACTCCTCAAATCTAACCCTTGAACTTTCCTGCCCACTTGGTCTCATGATCCTCAGACTCAGGTTTTCAAAGCCTCATGATTGACAGAAGCAATTGTACCCTACCTTACTTGTTAAACCACTGCCTCATCTCTTCAACTGGAGTCCACTGTGAGGGGCTTCAAACCTCTTTCTGTCCAGGATTCCATGAAATCTTGCCCATGAAGTTGTGCTCTCCTTATACAACCCAAATAATCTATCTGACACTACCCTAGCCACCACTGATGAATTCTTCTCATTGGCACTAACTAATTCAGACCCTGGATCAAACTCAGACTTATCCCTCCATTGGAGTCTCCTTGCCTCTTCTATGGCCAACTCAGGGAATTTTTGATTAGACTTTAGACAGGATGGCAATGTCTATGCCAGAGTTATATCCCAAGGACCCAATCAAGCTTCCAACAATGGCACTGGACCAAGCACTCATCTACAACTACCATGACTAGAAAACCCCACACCATCTACACCCCAGCTACAAATACAACCTCCAGCATATACAAGTAACCAAACAAACACACAGCTACTACCACTACTCATTCCACCTAGATTAAGCCAAAGGCTACCAACACCACCTTGGCAGGCATGACCTTCCTTAGCACCAGCAACATGGAATCAGCCGCCCATTTAATGGGGATGTTCACATTCCCAGGCTTCCCCTCTATGATTTCACTCACCATCCCCTTGATGATGACACTCCCCCTCACCTCCACCATGATGCTATCAACTACACACCTTCCTTTTCCAGCAACCACTGCCATCTCCCTCTGTAGTTGGTTGTTCACAGTACTATGGGCCATCATAAGAATAAATTTAAACCCCTCAACTTATCTGAGGTCTCTGAGACCCCTCAGTACCAATGCTCAACCACTTCAAGCTAGCTGGACTTCCAACCTCCATGCATTACATTCAAGGGCATTCCTCCACCCTCTAATCCTTTCACTCAGTCAAGCTCAAGTAGCTAACAAACCCCTCCTGAATACAATCTTGCTAGGGAGATATTTGGAGTGAGCATATCCTCCCCATCCCCTTCATCTGGGCATGCTACTGGGTGTCTCTAGAGCAGGTCCTCTTCTGACATAGAGCTTGATCTCCCTGTCTCCCCTCCCTTTGAGCAGAAAACCCCTAAAGCTGCTCCCTCCTCTCTCTCCTCTGACTCTACCCCTGACAAGGTCAATGATGATGAGGAAGAAACCACCATATCAGACATTCTTATAGACATGTCCCAATCCATTAGCAAGAACAAGGATCCAAACCCTCCACCTGATCCTCACCTCTTCACCACTCTCTGTGACTTTATATCCATCTTGGAGTCCAGAAATTTATTTGCCAACTGTATCCCACTATTAGCCTGGTGCATCCCCCCTCCAGCAGACAGTATTGCTGCCCTGCTAATTGAGGCATGCAAACTGCATGCCCAACATGTATCATTCCATGAAACAGCTGACTCAGCAATGGTAGACACCCAATTGGTGCCTGCTTCTCAACTATTGACCCAGGCCCTGGTGTCTTCCCAGCCCCCTCTGTGACTCCTGCTTCACATGACAGGCCCAAACCTCCCTTATGTGCCCCTCTACCTCCACATGACAGGCCCAGACCTCCTTTGCATAATGTCAAGACTGGTCCCTCAGGCCCCAACCCCTCTACATAGTGTAAGCTGTATTTTGCAACCTGGAGTCCCACCCAGCATCAATTCTTTTTAGATGCCAGTACTAGTAATTTAGCTAGTGCCTGCATCTCCCTTCAGTCCCTTGTTGTATGCTTTAACCAAGTGCTTACCTGGACCAAGTCAGTACTCACAGTTGACTCTGGTCACTTCCACTCCAGTGTTATTGCCTTCTCTACAGGTAGTGTCCCTTCCCAGGCAGACCTTGATACCCTCTCCACCTTGCTTCCCACTACACTCAAAAGTGCTTCTATCACCCTCTCCATATCCCAATCTTTCATCAAGATTGTGAATGTCCCCTTCTTCTTGGCTGATGGGTTTTCACTCACAGCTGAACAAGCCAAGTCTGAGGCTTCAGCCTCACCTTTCTTCCCCACCTCTGACATGTATTATATATGTGTCATCCACAATTCTGCCAAGTCTGACACCACCACTGTATGGATTGACTTGGTTGATTCTCAGTGTGGTACTCTCACTGCTTCCCTCATCAACAGGCACATCATGATAAATGGTGTGTCCTGTCTCATCAAGGATGCTTGCACCCATACTAGTACACCCTGGTGTCAATGCTACTGGTGCTGGGGTCATCCCTCTGATACTTGCCAGGCTTATACCCCTAATTGTCCCTTGTGCATGGGGCCTCATTCTGAGGCTTCACATTACTCTATGGCTGGGTGCTGCTGAGGCAACCCCAAGGTGAAACCCTCCATCCCTTCCACTCCCACAGGTGACCCCTGCCCTCATTCCCCTCAGTGCACCAATTGTTCAGGTGCCCATGCCTCCAACAACTGCTGGTATCCCTACTGGCACCATCACTTCAACTGCAATTGGATCCACAGGCAATACCAACACAATGCAGAGGCCAAGAAAGCCCCCTCTGGGGGTTGTAAGGGCTAATGTGTCACCATATGCTTCCCTTCTCCAGTGCACCTCTTCCTGGCTATGGACTGCCTTGCTGTGATCAGCTTGTTCTTCATTCATGTTGTTTGGGGCACCTGTACTTTTGTTATTTCTGTTTCTTTTCTTTTTCTTTTCTTCTTCTGTTTCTTTTCTCTTACATGATGGGACTGCTATTGTGCATCCATTTGTATTAGTCTAGTGCTAGTGCAATAAACTGTTGACTTAAAAAAAAAAAAACAATGCTATCAACCACCCATGCCTAACCAATACATGCCAAGCCCATATAACCATTTGGCCCTATGCTTTGATGGACAACCATGTTCACTCAGACACTTCTTTGAAGAAATCAAGATACTAGGGAACAACTGCAACATTAGTCAGCAAGACCTAATTGCCCATACCCTCCATTACCTTGATAACTGAGACAAGGAGATTTGGAGAAGCCAGGTTGCATATGCACATGGAAATTAGAATATATTCAAGGATAGGATTATTGGCTTATATCCTGGAGCTGAGGATGAACATTGCTACATGATAATGGAGCTACAGATTCTAGCAGAAAATCAAGTGGCTATCCCTATGTGTAACTGTTTTCAATTTGGTGAATACTATTGACAATTCCTTACAAAGTCAGACTGGCTGTTAGCAAGGGGAATAATCTTGAAACCATCAGCCTTCCTTTCTCAGTAACTACCACTATCATTTCAGTGGATCAGTTATTCGTAGTACAAGGATTAAAGCAACTCATTCTAATTCATTATGAAGGACTCTAAGGACACTAGCGGCATCCTTGGAGGCTTTAAAAAGACTGCCAACAGCATTTGCTCCAGTATCACTTGTCATTGGTGTTCAAGTGCCAGCCTAGCACCCAACCTGACTTTACCAAGAGAGGCCTCTGTCCCCCTCTTCAACAATTTCCAAGTCTCAGACAACTTCATCTGAAAGCCCCCTTCTCCTTCACCTTCTATTGGAGTCAAACACTCCTATTCTACAGATCAATCCCTTTCCAATCACTTGGAGAAAAGTATGAAGTTCAAGGAAGACAACAACACTGCCTCTATATCTTCCACTGGGGAGAACGAAGATGAAGACATCAATGAAGGCTCTCAAGGTCTTTCCACCCCCAAATCTATTCACCCCTCCATTGCACCTACTCATGATGGAATTGACATGTCACTGGAAATTGCACCCTCCTCTCATAGAGTGTTGTCACCAGCACAAGCCATAGCTGCCTCATACAGCTTCATTCTACCCACTCCTAATGCTGCTTGGGATGAATCCCAGCCTTCTGACCCTCTCCCTATGATCCTATCCTTTACCCCCCTTTCCCCTACCACTGCTGTGCAGCCTCATGCTGAAGTGCAGCTGACCCATGGAACAGATTGGTCATCCATCTGTGAAACTCTTGGTGATGCCCTTTTTAATATCAACATCACTAATACCAATGACATCATGGGGCTTAACTGCCTCACTTCCCTATTAAGCTTTGTTTCTTCCTTTTTGGGAAACTGGGCTACACAAGGTGATCTATCCTCATTTGAAGGTACTCCCCATCTTATCCACATCCTTCAAACCATCATGCACTCTGACCAACTGGGCAACAAATCTGTCTCTTATAACAGACACCAACTCAAGCTTTATGATTTCATCTCTATGCAGTTCCCCCCCTCTCACACTCTCTCTCCCACTCCTACCCCTATGTCCATGGGCCACTGCAACAATTGTCAGGCTGAAAAAGCACCAGCTGTGTCTTCCCTCCCTCCTAAAGATGCTACTGGGCACCTCCAGAGCTCTTCCATCACTCCTGCTGATGTCACTGGGAATCTCCAGGACTCAGACTTGCAATTCGCCAAGGACACAGTGTGAGCAATCACCCTCTCCCACCTCCCTCAACCCAACCTGAATAAACCAGGTGAGTCTTCAGGCTCTAATATTGATACTGAAATGCTCCCCCCCCCTCCCACCACTTCCATCACTCCTGAAGCTGTTCCTGGAGCCCAAAACTCTAGGAAAGGCAACACAAACTCTAATGCATGGAACACTGTCACCTGTCGACAGGTGCCTCGCAAACCAATAGCAGCTCAACAACAACAGTGTAAGCCTATTATTGTTCCCTTGTTCCCTCCTCAGGCCCCCAAACCCTCTCCCCCTACCTCCACTCCCCCTCCCATTAACTACAAGACCCACCCCAGGTCTAATGCCCCTTCCCCTTCCACTCAGAGGTTGTCCTATGCCAGGGCTGCTTCAAATTCACCTCTACAACCCAAAGAGTTGCTGAAATATACAAATCTTCAAAATCAGTTCCCTCAGATGTCACCAGTCGACATCATCAACTTTCTCCAATTGTCTGGGGACATCAAGTCTCCTCCCCCTAAATCTCCATCCTGTCCCTCCAGCTCTCCAAAAGCAACTCAAGGCCCTTCTCACAAAAACATTGTTGTCCCCTACAATGACTTGTTCAAACCTATTCTCATCACTTCCCTCAACCTCATGGTGAGAAACTGCAACAACACCCTATATCAAAAGGGTTTTTCTCTCAAAGTGGAATCAGCCAAATCCAATGAGTGCACTTTATGGCTGACCACCAATCAAGTTGCAACAGATGAGGAACTCCTCATTGTCAAAAAGGGCATTGTGGACTCTAACCAGTCTGCCTTCACCACCCCCGAAATTAGGGACACTGTTGCTCCCTCCCTCCCTATGTCCAAGTTGTTTGTTAAACTAACAAACCTCCCATACTTCCATCCCAATGGCACCCCTCACACCTCCGATGACTTCTTTGAAGTCATTGAATCTTCTCCCTACCACAAGATGATCCAACATCTCATCAGCAAACCTCACTTCCACAGAGTCTCCCCCCACTCTGATTCTGCTATTCTCTTCCTTGACCATTGGGATTCTCAGTCAGCCACAAGGGTGAAGTCACTCATCAACCACACTCTTCTCTTTGAGAATCGAGTCTGCACCTTCTGAGGTGCTTCCATGTGCACTGCCTCTCCCCTCTGTAACAGGTGCTAGAGGTGGGGCCACCCTACTCACCTGTGCAAAGTGTGCAACCCCTGATGCTCCATTTGCAGAGATCCCCATCACACTGAAAACCATTGCCACAATGGATTCTGCTGTCACAGCAAGACTGGACTGAACCCTTGACCTCCCACTCCTGCAAATGTCACAGAATGCCCTTATGTGACTTCCTTCCAATGTCTGTCATGTGATTCCAAAGACCATCACATGAATTTGGATAAATACTCATTCTTTTGTCACTGCTATGACCGAGAATGGATCCAAACCAAGCTCCATGAGCTTAAGGTGGAGAAGAACTGCCATGACTTCAACTCTGGTGCAGTTAATGTCTAAAGGACTTCTTAACACACCTGCTGTATCTTCATTTTCCTCCATTCCTATCTTATTCTTCAATGTTCATCGTTCTTCCCCTCTCATTGAGCTCCTTCTAGCCAGCCCCACTTTCAAAGACATTCTCATCTTATGTATTCAGGAACCCCCTTTCAATGTCATCTGAAACATCCCCTCCACTGAACACTCTGAAGGAGTACCATATAAAGGCACACCATACAACCCCAACTGGTGCCTCTTCCTCTCAGATGAAGAACATCCTCAGATGGCCACCTTCATACAACATTCATACAATATCCTAATACCCACCTCTCATCCAAATATCATTTCTTCATGAGACTTTCAACTTATTTCTTTCTCTTTTCTGAAGAAAATTTATTTCATGAATTGTTACTTCGACCCCACTGATGATTCCTCCATCTCTTTTCTTGAAGCACATGCCCACCTCCTCCCAAAGTCTCTAGTTTGTGCTGGGGGTGACTTTAATTCTCATTCACCCAAATGGGACCCCCATATCACCCATCATTCTGCTCAGGGCAATTTACTAACTGACATCATGAATGGTCTAGGCCTTTCTCTATCTACACCATCTGAGGATAAGTATACACATATCCCTTTTGATGCTAATAAACATCTGTCTGTCATAGATCTCATTTTCATGATAGATGAACCTTCACAAAGCCCAGTCCATCAAATTCACAATGACTGGCAATTCACATCTGACCACTGCCCCCTCCTTACATCCCTCCCCATTCCTTCCCCTTTCCAACCTTTTGTCGAAAAGCTTACTATACCAAGGGATTCTGAAGAGGAATCCACTTTCTTGTACTCTGTTGGGGTTTGTCTCCAAGCCATACCACCTGTCTTCTCTTCTGCCAATGACATCCACAACTACACCAACACTATGTCCCAAATCATCAACCAAGAGTGGCAAAGAAATGCCAAGCTTGTCAAGATATGTGCCCACTCCAAGCCATGGTGGAACCCAAAATGCTCTTTGGTGCTAAGAGCCTTCCAATCCCACAAGTCCAAATCCAACTGGACTCGGTTCTGACACACCACATGCCAGGCCAAATGTGAATTCTTTGACAAGAAGATCAAGGACATAGCTGAAGAAGATCGTCAGCCCTGGGACCTCATGTCCTGGGTTGGCAAACGCAATCTACCCCCATCCCAATCCATCACCTATAATGGGAAGAGTTGTGACAAGCTAGATGACCTCTGGCATGCTCTAGACTCTTCCTATAATTCTGCTTCTGATCATCCTGTGGACCTAAGTGCCATAGAGTCATTGGACACCCATCCAGAATGCCCATGGCTGCCCTTCTCAAATGCTGAGTTATTTGATGCCCTCAACCCATGCACCAACTCCTCTGCCCCCAGCCCAGACCACCTATCATGGGCCCACATCAAACATCTTATGTCCAATGACATTTTCTGTTCCAACTTCCTCTCATTCACCTCCAAATGTATTGAATTCTCCACATGGCCAGAACACTTCAAGAATTCCACATCCCTCATCATTCCTAAACCCAATAAACCCCATTACTCCACTCCAAAGATGTTCCAGCCCATAGTCTTACTCAATATGCTAGGTAAGCTGATTGAAAAAATGATTTCCACTAGGATGCAGTTTGAAGCATCCCAATTTAATCTCATCCACCCCCTCCAATTTGGAGGCATTATCCAGTGCTCAACCAAAGATGCTGGCATCTACATTACTCACCTTGTTCATACAGGCTGGAAACAAAAACTTAAAACAAGCATCATTGCTTTCGATGTGGTGCAATTTTTCCCTTCCACCAACCACTCCATACTCATTTCCACCCTTCACCACCAAGGCTTCAACTCTTGGCTCGTTTCTTTCTTTTTGGACTATTTAAAGAACCAATTCACTACTTATTCCTGGAACAAAAACCTTTCCCCAAAATTCCCTGCTTCCATTGGCATCAGCCAAGGCTCTGCCCTCTCCCCCATTCTCACTGCTCTCTCCCTCTCTCCTTTTATGTTTAAATTTTCCAATGACCCACATTGTAAAATAATTTCCTTCATTGATGATGGACTCATTGTTATTCAATCTGATTCTTTTAATACTAACTGCTGTCTTTTATCACAGGTGTATAAAAACTGTGAAGACTACCTCTGTCACCTTGGATTTGTTCTTGAAAGAGACAAAACCAAGGCCTTCCACTTCTCCAATCACCCATCCCATGATCCTAACCCCCCTGTCTTCATTGACAACTCCCTCACCATTCAACCCAAACCATTCCTTCACTATCTTGGCTTCTGGTTTGACAGGAGCCTCACATTCAAAGAACACATCTGGTTCTATTCAACCAAGGCTTTATCCACTGTCTGGTGCATGTGCATGTTGGGTAACTCCATCTGCAGTCTATCTCCTCTACACAAACGACTCCTATATCAATCTTGTGTTGTCCCCATTGCAATATACAGTTTCTGACTCTGGTTCAATTGTAATGCCTGATACCATGGACTCATCAAGTCCCTTCAACACATGCAATGCCAAGCTGCTCTATGGATTACTGGTGCATTTCACACTACCCCTTCCAGTGGGGTTGAGGCCATCACAGGTCTTATCCCCATCCAACTCCATCTGTTCAAGCTCGCCAAATGTTGTTCACTCCAATTCCACACCCTCCCTTCTTCCCAACCTCTAAAACTTCTCACCCATGATGTCAACCCATTAGATGCATGCCAAACCAAGCAGCATTCAACAGCACTTGACTTTGTATCAGATGCTCAACTGATCACGGACCAGTTCCAGCATCTCCATCCTAGCACTAAACCTGGCCAATGCTTGCTGGACTTATTTAGCAATTGGATCAAATTCATTGAGTGCCCTGACCCTTCGAAAGAAGGCACTATGGCGCTCCATATCACTAATGCATCCTGTGCTCAGGACCTCACCTTTTCCTCTCCAGTCTCTCTGTTAGTAGCTACTGATGGCTCTGTTCCCTCCAACCCCTCCCATTCTGCCACTTCAGCCTTTCTTGTTTTTAATTCATCTGAATCTGATATTCTCTCTTCCATTGTTCATCCTTGTGGTGAAGTCACTACTTCTGATTCTGAATCTTATGCTCTCCATCTCAGTTTATTTTCTTCTATCTCTCTCTCTCAATCTCTCAATGTTTCCTCAATTGTAGTTTTTACAGACTCTATCTCTTCCACTAAACTCCTATTTTCTTATAGACCCCATAGCATACATCTGGACTCTATCGTGGTTGCTCCTCTCCTCCATTCCTGGCTATCCTCTTCCCCTCTTAACCATGTCCATTTCTGGTCGATTCCCTCATCCACCAACTGGTCAATACATCACAAGGCACACACATTAGCGAAATTGCTCTGCCTTCCCAACCCACATCATCAACCCTTCCACACCTCCCTCAGATTCGTTTGCAAACACTACACCCAAAAATGCCTCTCCATTTGGCAACAACAAATGAACAATCCCTCTTACTGTAGTCACTTATGGCTCCCCCTCCTCAATCCTGCTGAGCAACCTCTTCAACCCAAGTACACCAAAGGCAGTACTTGGCTCAATTCACCCCTTGGAAAAAGCACTAATCTATGTGTGCACTTCATGCACTGTGTCACTAATCATGCACCCATTGGTGCCTTTCATCAGTGCTTTTTCCCTGGGTGTCATATCATTTCTTGCCCATGCAGCAAGCCACTCGAAACTTGCAACCATATACTCGATGATTGCCCCCGATTCCAATACCCAGTAGGAGCCTGCAATGGCTTCTTCTGGATCATCCAATTTCTTGACCAAAACCCTGCAGCATTCTCTTTCACTGACCAGATACAAGGACCCATTACTCAAGAGGAGTTTGCCACCTGCTGCCTCAACTGCAGAGAGTGACTTGCAAGAAACAGAGTCCCAGATGTTCACTGAAGGTCTCTTTCCTCTCTCACTTTTCTTGTAGTTAGCTCCCCACTCCTACATTTCTTTAAATCTTGATTCATTCCCTTCATTCTTTGTGTTTTGTTAAGTTGGTTCCTACTCTCTTCTCATCTCACTTCTCTAGTGCAGTTCACATACTCCTATCTGTTTCCCTTATCTCTAGTTCTCTTTTCTCTTTCTTTTCTCTCTAGTTTTGATATTGGGACTGCTACCGTGCACCTGTTTGTATTAGCTAGTCTAGTGCAATAAACATTGATTAAAAAAAAAAAAAGAATAATCTTGAAACAAGAACAAAGTAAACTCTTTCTGTCCAGGCTTCACATTGACTTCTGAAACCAGGTCCAGATCCAACTTTGGCTCAGTGATTCCATGCACCCACTTGATAACACATGGTCTATGGCTGAAATTGAGCAAGTGGCAAGGTTCTTACTCAATGGCAACAACAGTGGAATGCTCTAGCTCTCCCCTCCATCATGAACCAAGCAACACCCTCATATCCCA
The DNA here is from genome assembly GCA_018524725.1 of Podaxis mareebaensis. Taxonomy (NCBI): domain Eukaryota; kingdom Fungi; phylum Basidiomycota; class Agaricomycetes; order Agaricales; family Agaricaceae; genus Podaxis; species Podaxis mareebaensis. The sequence continues at coordinate 37,925 of JAEUWP010000488.1, forward strand.
CTGTCCCTATGCCTCCAGCACCTCATGAAACCTTTGATATGATGTCAATTGAACAGTTCCTGGTCTCTGATGCCTTTCTTGATCAACTAGCTGGAAAGATTGGTCACCCCATACCTAATCACTCATATCCACCCACCCAAAACTCATACAATTACCAACAACCCCAATGGCACCCTCCACCTAGCTGTGGTTTTTGCCATGATCCCAACCATTTCATGAGGCAATGTGACAAGCTCAAGGATTACCTCCAACAAAAGCTCTGTGTTTGTGACAACACCAACAACATCTGCCTCCCAGATGGGACCCTAGTCACACCTCAAATTGTGCCTGGATGAAACCTCATGGAATATATTGACCACTGGCACAGATCACATTCCACACCCCCTCCCATTGTTTGAACCAACATCCTTGAAGCTGTACACATCCAACTACACAATCCCAAGGCCTCACAATCATTCCCCTCATGTCATGTCATGTCACACTTCAATGCCACTGTAGAAGAAGAAAAGGAGTTGCAGATTCTCAACATGGTAATGATGGCAGTATTCAAATGCAAGGAGGAAATACAAAATCACAACAAGACTGCTACAAAACCCAAGAATAACCCAGCCCCCAACAAACCAAATCTGACAATAATGAAGCTGAACCCAAACATTGAATCATGCCTAGATCAGCAATGCCAATCAGCAGCCCCTGCCTCCTCTGTTCTGAAACCTTCAACTCCTTTGGTACCTCCTGTGCCTCCAGTTCCATCTCAGCTGCAATACCACTACTCAACATCCATTGAAGACCCAGCACTTACACAAAACATCATACAATGCAGCCTTGACACCCCAATTTCCATTACCCTTAGGGAGCTCTATGCCATAGCACCCAAAGCCCACAAATATATCAGAGACCAACTCACTACACAATGCATACCTACCAAATAGACAGCAACCATATTAGTTGAAAGAATGAGAGACTCAGTACCTCATACGCGATACGAGAACTGTATTATAGTGACTACCTGAAAGAATGAGAGACTACAAGCATATTAGTATATGGTAATGAGAGTAGTACTTGAAGCTGCTCACCTCAGTACTTCGTATGCGATATGAGAACTGAGGTGACACGTCAGCCAACTATGCTTAAGTAGCAACTATGTTAAGGGTCCTCTGATCTGTCTACAAGTCAATTACGTTGTAGGTATAACTAGAGTAAATGATCCTCATACTCAAAAGGCGCGACGGGCAGGACGTTTGGATCGCCATGTGTTTGTCCTAGACCCGAAATCTAACACTCCCCCTCAAACCATGGCGAGTCCGAGCTCGTGAGCAAAGTGTTTGACTTTAGGGGACAGGAGTGCCTTGGTGAAGACATCAGCGACCATATCAGTGGTGGGACAATAGATGAGCTTGATTTTTCCCTCTTCGATGATCCATCGGATAAAGTGGTAGCGAATGTTGATATGTTTGGTGTGCGCATGATATTGGTGGTCTCTGGCCAAGGTGATAGCAGACTGGTTGTCAGAATGGAGAGGGGTAGCAGTGAGAGTGGTGTCGAAGATCTGTGAGATGAGCGATCGAAGCCAGAGGGCTTCCTTGGCTGCATGCATAGCAGCTATGTACTTGGATTCAGTGGTTGAAAGTGTAATGAGTTCTTGTCACTTGGCACTCCAGGAAACAGCCCCTCCATTTATGATAAACACGTAGCCGGATGTGGCACAACAATCTTTGGACATGTTGCCATCAGTGTTGATATAGCCCGATATGCCTTCCCCTTCTCCCCCATATATCAACCATAGGTCTTTCATACCTTTGAGGTAATGAAAAACCCATTTAACGGCCTCCCAGTGTGCATAACCTGGGCTCTTGGTGAATTTGGAAAGGACTTGGATGGCGTATGCAATATCGGGGCATGTCCCAATTGCTGCATACATAAGCGTGCCCACTGCCTCTTGATATGGGACTTGGGCCATGCGCGCGATCTCATCGGCAGTCTTGGGGGAGTGGTCTGAGGTGAGCTGGATGGAGGGATCCATGGGAATGGAGATGGGCTTGAGGTCTTCGAAACCAAAATGGCAGAGCGACGCCTCAATGTAAGCGCGCTGGGATAGCATGAGCCTTTTGTGCTCACGTACTCGTTTTACTTCAATCCCTAGCAGCCAATGTATTTCGCCGAGATCTGTGATCTCAACAAAGTTAGAAATGCTTGATTTTGTCCAAGTAATGAGCACGATGGTGGTGGTGGCAAGCATACAGTCGTCGATGTGTACAAGGATGATCGTGAGGTCCGGGGGATGGTTTTTAAAGAAGGTGCTATGGTCAACCTCGCATCTGGTGAAGCCCAGATGGTCCATGAGGATTTCGCATAGCCATTGGTACCACCAGCATCCAGACTGCTTGAGGCCATAGAGTGTTCTTTGCAGTCGGCATACATGGCAGGGAAACTTGGGGTCAGCGTGTCCGGGTGGTTGGCACATGTAGATGACCTTGTTGTCGTTGAGTCAGCCATTGAGGTAGGCCACCTTGACGTCGATCTGGTGTATTTCCATGTTGCGATGGGCAGCGATTGCGAGTACAGCACGGATGGATGCTAGCTTAGTGACGGGTGCAAATGTGTTGAGGTAGTTGACACCAGGGATTTGTGAGAAGCCTTGGGCTACAAGGTGTGCTTTGTACTTGGTAACGTTGCCACTTGCATCTCGTTTCGTCTTGAAAACCCATTTGGACCCAACAATGTTGATACCGGGTTTGGGGTCTTCTAGGTCCCATGTGCCTGCTTGTCTGTGGTTTTCCAGTTCGGCTGCCATCGCTTCCTTCCACATTGGCCAATCTGGCTGCCTCATTGCCTCTTCCAATGTTAGCAGATCCCCCTCAGCCTCAGCCATCTCTGCCACGAACGCCTGGACTTCCTTCCATTCTGTCTCCTCAACAACGGTAACTGCACATCCTTTGAGGATGTTGCACACCTTTTCACTAGGCTTGCGGGTGCGTTCTGAATGACATGGGGGTGGCGGGTCAACTTGTTGATCATGGTCTGGGTTTAGGACATTATCCGTTTGTTGATCAGCAGGCATGGGAACGATCAGCTCGATTTGGTCAGGCTCAGGTGGCATGCTGTGGGTGGAAATCTTGCCTGGTAGGAACTCCTCCCCCTCAAGATTTCTGCTGCACTCGTATGCTGATTCCTTTGAGAAGTACATGTTTCTTTCAACAGACACTTTGTGAGTGTCTGGCCACCAGATTCGGATGCCATTGCTGTTCTGATCCATACCCAACCAGCACCCCTCCCGAACTCTGCCTCCTAATTTGTCACTGCCTTTGATCCTCACCCATACTTGTTCCCCCCATTCATGCATGTCCGACAAGTCGGGTTTTTTGCCAAATAACATTTCATAGGGGGTCTTGCCATCAAGGGCCTTGGTGCTCATCTGGTTGAGTAACCAAACAGCATGATGTGCCGCCTCTCCCCAGAGATACTGTGGCAGCTGGCTTGAGTGCAGAAATGCTCTGATCCTCTCCAGGATTGTTCGGTTTCTTCTCTCAGCAATGCCATTATGCTGTGGTGTGTCGTGGACAGTCAGTTTGGCATTTGTTCCTCGAGATTTGAGGTGCTTGCAAAACTGATGGCTGGTGTATTCCCCCCCTCGATCCAAATGGAGATTTCGGATTTTGGCATCAAATTGTGTATGGCACCATGCTTCGAAGGTTCTGTATGCTTTGAAGACGTCTGACTTATGGGTGATGAGTTCAAGGTGAGTGTATCGGGACCAATCGTCTGTAAACGTGACATAGTACTGACTCCCCCTCCTTGTTGCAACTGGTGCTGGTCCCCATATGTCGCTATGGATCTCTTCAGCAAACTTGGTTGCATGCTCCCCCTTTCACTCCTTTGCCACTGGTTTCCGAGTCGCTTTGGCATATATGCAAGATGGGCAGTCAAAGCGGTTTGATGAGGTGGGGTCATAGGAGATCCCAGTGACCATTCTTTGGTCCACTAGGGATTTGGCGGCTTCAGGGGATACATGTCCGAGGCGGCGGTGGAGTTGGTCAATGGTGATGGAATCAGATATCGTGCATGCTTCTAATGGTATGTTGATCATCACTTTGTACATTCCTCGATCTGACCGTGGTATTTCCACTTTTCTGGCTCCTGAGCTGTCACAAATGATGCATTGCCTGTTTGCAAAGGTCACAGTATACCCTGCCTCATCTAAGCACCCCACAGATACCAGTGTGTATCCAACCTCTGGCACATAGAGAACATCTTTTAGTGCAATTTGTGAATTTTGGGACCCATTCAGCACGTTGATCGACATGTCTCTGCATCCAATTGCATTGAAGCTTTGCTGATTTGCAGCTCAAAGAGGTTTGGGATGCATCTGGGTGAAGGTGGTGAATGCACTGCAGTATGGGGATATGTGCCGAGCTGCTCTGGAGTCAAAGACGATGATGTGATTTGCTCCAGTGGGGGTCCGATTTGTGACTACAGCAAGGACTTCACGATCAGGGTTGTATAGTGGGGAATTGGGGAATGCTTCTTCGGAGAAGGCGAATGCAACATCTGAGTTGCTTGAGTTGGCAACGTTTGCTTCATCAGCCTTCTTGCCCGAGCTCGCCTCTGCCTTCTTGCTGGAGTCTGCCTCTGCCAACTTTTTCTTCCATTTGGGGCATTCATGTTTCCAGTGGTTTGGGTCACCACAATCAAAACACCCTCCTTTGCATTTCTTCTTCTGCTTCTGATGGCCCTGATCATTGACTGACATGGCTTCATCAGGTTCCCCTCGAATCTTTTGCCGCAAGTTTGCTGATCAGTGGATGCATATGCGATCCCATTCATCTGATATCATGGTGGACAGATAGTCGGGTGCAATGGTGTGTCCAAGGTGTGCATGGAGTCGAGCTTGTGACAGTTGGCTAGATGCCCATGATGCGAGGTGGTAGGGAATTCCACGAAGTATAGTACTCCGATAGTCATCATCAGAAATGGTAATGCCCATGCCCAATAGCTCCTGCCGTCTCACACACAACCCATGTAAGAAGGCCCGAACATCACCGTCCTTGGGGCATTTAGAGTCAAGGAATTGTGCTCGCATCTCTGTCTGGTTGAAGGCACTCTTGTAGGTAAACTCGTGTGTTATTGCTTCCCACACCTCCCGTGCTGTCACAAGCTGTTCAGTGAGGATGAAGATCATGTCAGGTAGTTGCTGCACAAGTAAGGAACGACATATTTCTTCATTCCTATCCCACTTGTGTATTTCCTGCTCAGTCCCAACTGGCAGCTCGGTAGACTTGGATGAATCTCCCCCTTCTTCACTGTCTGCTGAATGTTGCTTGGCAGCTTTTGTGGGTATGGGTCGTGGTGTAGTGCCATCGAAGTGCCCCCACAGTCCTTTGCCTCGGACTACCATGCAGAACTTAAGGGAGAAGACAAGCCAGTTGCTCCCATTTTCCTCAAGGTGTGGAATGGATGCAGGAAGGGAATCGATTGCAATGGATGCAGACATGGGAGGTTAATGAGCGGACAAGTTCAGTTAAACGAATGTGTATGTGGGTCGGGGCCCATAACCTGAAAGAACAAGAGACTCAGTACCTCATACGCAATACGAGAACTGTATTATAGTGACTACCTGAAAGAATGAGAGACTACAAGCATATTAGTATATGGTAATGAGAGTAGTACTTGAAGCTGCTCACCTCAGTACTTCATACACGATACGAGAACTGAGGTGACATGTCAGCCAACTATGCTTAAGTAGCGACTACATTAAGGGTCCTCTGATCTGTCTACAAGTCAATTACGTTGTAGGTATAACTAGAGTAAATGATCCTCATACTCGAAAGGTGCGACGGGCAGGATGTTCAGATCACCATGTGTTTGTCCTAGACCCAAAATCTAACATTAGTACCAGAAGAAGCCCCTTCCATTGATGACACCATTCCCCAATCCACCTACCTTCACCAACAATCACCTCACTCTCTGAACACACTCATTGTTGCAAATCAAGTTGAAGAACTCCACACAATACCATTGGAACTGAATGGCAAACTCACTGTGGATGCAATCTTAGATGAGGGATCTCAGATAACAGCTATATGGTGAGATGTCTGGGAAAAACTTGTGTTCCCCCTCCTTTCTACTCAGACAATGGTGATGGAAGCAGCTAATTCATCTAAAGACACTACTTTAGGGCTCTTATGGGATCTTCCCACTCAAATTGGATGCAGCATATTTTACTTACAAGTCCAAGTCATCAAAAATGCATCATATGAAATGTTGCTCAGTCACCCTTTCCTCACCCTAACTGAAGCCTGCACTCATCACTACACCAATGGAGACTCACATATCACTCTCATTGACCCAAACACACATGACACATTCACCATCCCCATGAAGCCACATGTTTGAACCACACAACAAACACACTCAGGTTTTTGAATGTTGATGATTCAGCATACAGCTGAGGAGATGACACATCACAAGACTCACCTTCCATATCTGTCACTACCCTTTTGTGTTACATGATCTCCTCTCTTGCATTCACCTCTTCTCTGTTTCCCTCCATCAACCATCCTCAAGAAATATATGAAATTACTCTCACTGATATTGCACCAGCATCAGCAAAACATCCAAAAGATGTTATTGACTTGGAGATCTTAAGAAACTCTGACATCATTTTGTGCATATTAGATACTTATAAAATGTTGGCTCTGAGAATGCCAAGCAAATGGACTCATGTACTGGAATTACCAGATAAAAAACATCCTTGTGAGATACTGCCTAACTGGGTAAAAGCATGTTGGTGAGATGACCAGCATGTTACCATCATCTATGGAACAATGATATATTAAACCATTATTATCAATGCATGACCATCATAAACCCATTATTGTAAGCATCTTATCATCATTTAAGTATCTTTTTGATGACCTTATCATTATTGAGGGGCAGGAACTAAATATTTTGAAGTGCAAGGGACTTACAAGGACTTAGAACTAACCCCTCTCTCTAATGAGACAAAGCAGGTAGTGGGCTATATATTATAATAACACAAGGCCCAGTAAGGCCTGATAGCTCAACTGGATAATTGTCTAGCTACTCTCAGGAGGTCTTGGGTTCAAGTCCTGGTCTGGCCAATTCTAATGTACCTCATAAACTCAATAAAGGTGTGTTGGGATAGATTTCCAGAAGGTGTTGGGGGTTCAAGCCCCTGTTTAGTCAATTTTGGTGTTGTAACTGATGGTAAGCTGGTATACTTTGGACATGGTGGAACTGTCTTGTATTCATCCCCTGATATGGTAAGCTCATATAACATTGGGTATGTATGCATTAAATTTGACAGGGGCCATGACTGGTAGTGCTTGGACATAACTTGTAGTCCTTATCCTGACTTGTATGACCTTGACAGGTCTGAGCCTTTTTACTGATGAGATACCCAGAACACTGATGCTACCAGCTATGCATACAAGAAAGTCACTAATTGAGTCTGACTGATTGCTACAACCCTTCCTGAAAATTCTTGCATTGTCTGCTGCATACCATCTAATCCCCTAGAATCTATGCCTAAGCTCCCAACTCATCCCCCTGACTTCAGTCCAGGCTCACATTACACTACAGAATGAAAAGAGGCTATGCAGGTCAACAGGGACAACTTCTTATCAGCTGAAGAAGAGAAACTCATACACCACCTCATCAAAACTCAAGAACTTGCATTCATGTGGACTGAAGATGAGAAGGGGAAGTTCTCAGAAGATTATTTTGATCCTGTTGTTATCCCAACTATCAAACACATACCCTGGGTTTGCAAAAATATCCAAATCCTGCTGAGTATCTATCAACAAGTTATTCAAAGCCAAAATCATGGCAGGTGTATATGAGCCATCCAACTCCTTGTATCAATCACACTGGTTCTGTGTACTCAAGAAAGACAGGAAATCCCTCTGACTTGTGCATGATTTACAACCCCTCAATGCTGTTACTATCAAGGACAGTGGATTGCTGCCAACTGTCAAGCACTATGTGGAGTCATTTGGAGGATGCAGATGCTATGCAGTTTTTGATTTGTTTGTTGGCTTTGATCAATGCTCACTCATGCCAGAATCTAGGGATCTCACCATTTTCCAATGCCCTGTGGGCACCCTTCACCTCACTTCAATTCCTATGGGATACACAAACTCTATGCAGATCCAACAAGGTAACCTCACCCACCTACTCCAACCTGAAATTCCTCACATCACCATGCCTTTTGTCAACAACATACCAGTCAAAGGTCCAACAACTCACTATGAAACTGCTGACACTTTTGAAACCATCCCTGAAAATCCCAACATCCACCACTTCATATGGGAACACCTTAACAATGTCAACTGCATCCTTCAATGCATCAAACATGCTGGGGGGACCTTCTCTGCCAAGAAATCCCACTTCTGTACACCCACTGCTGTCATCATCAGCCACTCTGCACTTATGAAGGACATCTACCAAATACATCAAGGGTTCAGAAAATTGTCAACTGGCCAATGTGCTGAACAGTTACAGAAGTCAAAGGATTCCTAGGGATGCTAGGAACTATCAGGATGTTTATTAAGGATTTTGCTGCTACATCCTGTCCACTGGTTAATCTAACACAGAAAGGTGTAGATTTTGAATTTACAGAGGACCATCAGGCTGCCATGGATGAACTCAAACAACTCACCTGAAACTCGTCCACCATCTGCACTATCAATTATGCCTCCTCAAATGAAGTCATCCTCACTGTTGACACCTCCCAAATAGCAGTTGGCTATATCTTATCTCAACTTGGCAATGGCAACAAACTCTACCCTTCAAGGTTCAGTTCAATAACCCTCAATGACAGAGAATCATGCTACTCACAAGTGAAGCTGGAACTGTTCAGAGTATTCAGGGTGTTGAGGGATGTAAAGATCTGGATAATAGGCATGAAAGATCTGGTGGTAGAGGTGGACACCAAATATATTAAAGGCATGATCAATAACCTGGATATCCAACCCAATGCTGCTATGAACAGATGGATCACTGCAATCCTGCTCTTTGACTTCCAACTCCACCATGTTCCAGGACATGAACATAGTCCCAATGGCCTCTCATAACACCCCCACACACCAGAAGATCTACTAGCTGACAAAGAATATGAACAATGGATTGATACTGCAAATACATTCTCTATTTTGATGACTCAACAACCAAGCACCACAGATGATAACACCTGGTGGCCAGACTCATGCAATACATTTGCTATTGAGCTCCTCAATGAAATTGGACCAGTGCAAAACACATTATGTGAGCTCAGATGACTACCTACAAACACCACCTGCATTGAAATCCTCACCAACAGCAACATGTCAACTCTCCCCACTATTCCCAGATCCACCAAAGCAAAAGCTTGTGACTTCTTTTTTTTTTTTTTTTTTTTTAATTCAATGTTTATTGCAATAGAACTAGCTACTACAAATGGGTGCATGATAGCAGTCCCAATACCAAAACCAGAGAGAAAAGAAAGGAGAGAAAGAAGAGAAAGAAAAAGAAAAGGGTAGGGAGCAGGGAGCTATGCTAGAGACAATGAAATGAGAAGTGAGAGAGACTAACTTAACAAGATGTGGATAGAGACAAAGCATGTAGAGAGAGAGAGAAAGATCACAGAATAAGAAGAGGTGTAGGAGTGGGAGAGCTAACTATGAGGCAAGAAAGAAAAGGGGCCTTAGTGGGTGTCCAGAACTCCATTTAGTGCAAGTCACTCTCTGTGAGTGAGGTGGCAGGTGGCAAACTCTTCTTCAGTGAGGGGTCCTTGAATCTGGTCAACAAATGAAAATGCCATTGGGTTCTGGTCTAGGAATTGGATGATCCAGTAGAAGCTATCATGGGCACCTACTGGATATTGGAAGCATGGGCAATTATTGAGTATGTGGTCTTGCATCTCAAGTGGTTCACTGCATGAGCAGGAAGTGATGTAGCACCCAGGGAAAAAGCACTGATGGAAGGTGCCAATGGGTGCATGATTAGTAATGCAGTATGTGAAGCACACACATAACTGGGTGTTATGCCTGAGGGGTGAATTTAACCAAGTTCCACCTTTGGCATACTTGGGTTGGAGGGGTTGCTTGGTGGGGTTGAGGAGAGAGAGCCAGGAGTGGCTGCAGTAAGAGGGGTCATTCATTTGATTTTGCCACAACAAGAGGCATTTTTGAGTATAGTAGTTGTGTGTTATGAATATTGCAGACAAAAACCTTCCTTTTCCAGTAACCACCACCATCTCCTCTGTGGTCGGTTATTCGTAGTACTATGGGCAAACGAAGGAATAAATTCGAACCCCTCGACTTATCTGAGGTCCC